>SJYC01078510.1:0-88562 GCA_006408675.1 Madoqua kirkii
GCTTCAGCTTTAGTCCCTCCAATGAACATCCAGGGTTGATTTCCTTTAGGACTGACTGGTTTGATCTCCTTGCTGTCAAAGGGACTCTCAGAGTCTTCTCCAGCATGACAGTTCGAAGCAGTTCTTTGGTGCTCAGCCTTCTTTATGGTCCAATTCTCACATCCATAGATGACTACTGGAAAAATCATAGCTTTGACTATATAGATCTTTGTGGACAAAGTAATGTGCAGTTAACATTTGTATAAATGATGCCAAAGTGCTTTCCAAAAGGTTAAAAATATATGTAGTACCACGTAGCCCTCAGAGCATAAAAATACTTGATTCCTTTAAACTCACAGACCTCACTAGCCTTGAGTTTTATCAAACTGTTACATTTGATAAGGTACCATTGTTATTTTAATATACCTTTTCTAAATCATTAATCCTGTTTTTTCATAGTTATATCTATATTTGTAAAGTTTTTATAAGTATTATTATTCTTTAAGACATTAGCCAAGAGGAATCTCAACAACATCTTAGGTTTTCTAAAACAACTACTTCAGACATCCAGAGTTAAACCAAGCTCAATGACGAGGTGATATGCATCAGGATGAATGTCAGGGATTGTACCTGGAAGCAGAAATGAAATAAAATCTGCCAAATTAACCCGAATTTCTGAATGGGTCATTTTAAACGGACAAAATAAAACACCGCTGAAGTCAGTGTGTGACCAATGTCAAAATTAAGACCCACAATGATAAAACTGTGGAACTTTAGGGTTGAAAGTCAAGTGGGAAGAAATCAGGGCCTCTTTCTCTTTACAGATGAGCCCACTTTTACAAACCCAACGAAAGATGGAATGCTTTACACAGACTCTTTGAATGAAATGTTCAGTGATTGGCAAACAAGTGACACGGAATAAACACTTATCGAGTGAAAAAGTGAAAGAGTGCTAGGGTTGCAGTGCAGGTTTAATTCTGAGGCTCTTCCCCTGGTTGCGTGTTATCAGCACTGGGTTCTGTTGACATTTTCTCCCTTTCAATCATGCCAACTTCAGGGGCACTTTGCATTTCCGCAGTCTCACTTGACTGCTGCTTATGATGGATTCAGAAATAAAGGATTTGCAAAAGCATGCCTTTTGTCAATGACATGCAATCCTGGAAAACAACATAGTCAGTTAAACCACTGCCTGTTTTTCTTCTGGAGGTAAAATAACCTTGACATCTTGGTATTCATTTGCTAGGAATTCGTCACAAAGTACCACAAACTGAGTGAGTTTGCACAATAAAAACTTATTGTTTCGTAGTCCTAGAGGCCAGAACTCAGGGCTCACAGTATCAGCAGATTGGTTCATCCTGAGGTTGTGAGGGCCAATCTGTTCTATTAGCTCTTCCCCCACCTTCTGGTGTTGTCAAAGTCCTTGGGCACCTTGGCTTGTAGAAGCATCACTGCCTTCATCTTCTTCATCATCACCTGCATCTTTGCCTTCATCTTCATCCATCACCCCCATCTTTGCCTTCAGTTTCATTTGATATTCTGTGTCTGTCTCAGTGTGGCCAACTGTCCCTCCATGATAAGGACACCAGTCATACTGGATTATCATTTTAACTTGATTACCTCTGCACAGACAGTTTTTCTGAATGAGGTCACATTCTGAGGTTTCTTTAGGACATCAGCATATCTTTATGGGGAGACGCAATTCTACACCTGACACTCCAGTGTTAACTTGATTGTCTTTCTAAGTCCCAGTCACACGTTCCACACGTTCCAGAGAATGCTCACTTGCTAATCTAACACAATGTTTCATTGTAACAAAGTATATTGCATAGACAATTTTTGATCTTTCTTTTCTATATGGCAGTGATTTGTGTTAATGTAAATTGAGATTACATACTTTGCATCTCAAAGTAATGATTTATAAATTCTTAGTGGAAAGTTCTAAAAGAGATGGGAATACCAGACCACCTGACCTGCCTCTTGAGAAACCCATATGCAGGTCAGGAAGCAATAGTTAGAACTGGACATAGACTGGCAACAGACTGGCTCCAAATAGGAAAAGGAGTATGTCAAGGCTGTATATTATCACCTAGGCAGAGTATATCATGAGAACGCTGGGCTGGAAGAAGCACAAGCTGAAATCAAGATTGCCCGGAGAAATATTAATAACCTCAGATATGCAGATGACACCACCCTTATGGCAGAAAGTGAAGAGGTACTATAAAAAGCCTCTTGATGAAAGTTAAAGAGGAGAGTAAAAGTTGCTTAAAGCTCAACATTCAAAAAACTAAGATCATGGCATCTGGTCCCATCATTTCATGGCAAATAGATGGGGAAACAGTGGAAACAGTGTCAGACTTTATTCTGGAGGGCTCCAAAATCATTGTAGATGGTGATTGCAGCCATGAAATTAAAAGACACTAACTCCTTGGAAGGAAAGTTATGACCAACCTAGATAGCATATTCAAAAGCAGAGCTATTACTTTGCCAGCAAAGGTCCATCTAGTCAAGGCTATAGTTTTTCCATCCATGTATGGATGTGAGAGTTGGACTGTGAAGAAACCTGAGCGCCAAAGAATTGATGCTTTCGAACTGTGGTGTTGGAGAAGACTCTTGCGAATCCCTTGAACTGCAAGGATATGCAACCCATCCATCCTGAAGGAGATCAGTCCCTGGTGTTCATTGGAAGGACTGATGCTGAGGCTAAAACTTCAATATTTGGCCACCTCATGCAAAGAGTTGACTCACTGGAAAAGAACTCTGATGCTGGGAGGGATTGGGGGCAGGAGGAGAAGGGGACGACAGAGGATGAGATGGCTGGATGGCATCACTAACTCGATGAACGTGAATCTGAGTGAACTCCGGGAGTTGGTGATGGACAGGGAGGCCTGGCGCGCTGTGATTCATGGGGTCGCAGAGTCAGACGCGACTGAACTGAACTGAACTGAACAATGTTGTAATAGGTTTCAGGTGGACAGCAGAGGGACTCAGCCATATATATACATACATCCATTCTGGCTGGGTACATTCTTGTTGGGACCATTCCTAAAAGCGTGACATCATGGAATCCTGGCCCTGGAAAGCAGGCAATGGCAGCTTCGGACCCCATCCTCGAAGCCACACGCCCCGGGGCTAAGGCACCCGACAGGTGAAGCCCTACTCGGTCCACTGCCCTAGAGCTGCTGATGGACGCCCGCAGCGTCCATATGTCTACCCCAGACACCGGGATTACCTGTGGCCTGAGGACTAGGCAAATCACAAGGCTCGGGGTAAGCCCGCCCCTTTCGCGCGCAGCCCTTCCTCTCCCCGCCCAGGCCCCACACCCACCTGTGCACAGGACCCACCCCCTTCACGCCAGCCTATCGGAGAGACCGTAGCTCCGCTCGCTGGCCAATTGGGAGGCGGTTGGCTGGTCCCGCCCCGCGGCGTGCGTCGGGTTGAACGGGGTCACGCCGGCGGCGAGCTAGTCCGGAGGCATGTGGCGCGGCTGGAGGGCGCTGGGCGCGCTCCGCAGGCTGAGCGGCAGGTGAGGGGGCGGGGCTGAGAGCGGGGAGCGAGGGAACGGTGACGCGGGGAGGGGACGAGGCTGCGTGGCTCCCCGACCTGGGACCCCTCGCGCAGGGCTCTGGCTGCGAGAGCCCGGCCCCCAGACGGGGCGCCCTCGCAGGCCGCGGTGCAAGGACGGCAGAGCGGCCCCCGCGGTGGCCTTCATCCCGGAGGGAGGGAGAGAGCCCCTGTCCGGTTACCGAGGCTGGGGAGCTGCCCCCAGGGAAGGCAGGATGGAGCTGGCCAGGACCCAGCGCGGACAGGGGCTCGGGCCTCTGAGGCGGAGACCCCCTGAAGTGAGCTGACTAGAGCGACTCTAGGGAACGGCGGGCAGGCTCTCGCTGGGCGTTTGCTCTTTTCCCCGAGGTTGTGGGCGGGGAGCTTGAACGCCTCTGCGGCCTGGAGAGTGGGGCCTCCGAGGTAGAGGGGGGCTGATCGTTCAGGCGTGTCCGACTCTTAGAGGCCCCTGAACCGCAGCCTGCCGGGTTCCTCTGTCTACGGGATTCTCTAGGCGAGAACACTGGGGGTGGGTTGCCATGCCCTCCTCCAGGGGATCTTCCCCACCCAGGGATCGAACCGGGGTCTTTGGCATTGGCAGGTGAATTCTTCCCTGTCTGAGCCTCCAACTTCGTGTTAATGAGTGGATTTATGGGAAAAGAATGCATTAGTTTCAAACTGAATCAGCATCATTCCTTTTGACTTTGTAAAATGTAACTTTTTACTTTCTAAAGAAACATAAATTGTTCAGTTTCATGCTGATTCAGATAGTTATTTTATGGTGGAGTTTAGCTGCTGTTAGCCCAGGGGAGGAAACGGGGGTATCTGTCATTGGGCTGTCTTTATTGGATATTTGGGTTAAAATCTTCTATCCCATAATTCTAGAATTGGCTAAATCCAGAATGGAAATGTTTCTAGAATAGACCCATACTATTGCATAATGTTGAATGAGTCAGTGTTTTCAGCCCATACTTTCTATAAAGAATATTTTTGTGAGATTTAACGTTAATGTAGAAAATACTATAAATTGCGTCCCTGTTACCCAGGTTAAGTTACCCTTTACCCAGGATAACTCTCCCTCTCTCTTAAATGAAATTGCTCTTCTGGTTTACAACCCCAGACGGGGCGCCCTCGCAGGCCGCGGTGCAAGGACGGCAGAGCGGCCCCCGCGGTGGCCTTCATCCCGGAGGGAGGGAGAGAGCCCCTGTCCGGTTACCGAGGCTGGGGAGCTGCCCCCAGGGAAGGCAGGATGGAGCTGGCCAGGACCCAGCGCGGACAGGGGCTCGGGCCTCTGAGGCGGAGACCCCCTGAAGTGAGCTGACTAGAGCGACTCTAGGGAACGGCGGGCAGGGCTCTCGCTGGGCGTTTGCTCTTTTCCCCGAGGTTGTGGGCGGGGAGCTTGAACGCCTCTGCGGCCTGGAGAGTGGGGCCTCCGAGGTAGAGGGGGGCTGATCGTTCAGGCGTGTCCGACTCTTAGAGGCCCCTGAACCGCAGCCTGCCGGGTTCCTCTGTCTACGGGATTCTCTAGGCGAGAACACTGGGGGTGGGTTGCCATGCCCTCCTCCAGGGGATCTTCCCCACCCAGGGATCGAACCGGGGTCTTTGGCATTGGCAGGTGAATTCTTCCCTGTCTGAGCCTCCAACTTCGTGTTAATGAGTGGATTTATGGGAAAAGAATGCATTAGTTTCAAACTGAATCAGCATCATTCCTTTTGACTTTGTAAAATGTAACTTTTTACTTTCTAAAGAAACATAAATTGTTCAGTTTCATGCTGATTCAGATAGTTATTTTATGGTGGAGTTTAGCTGCTGTTGCCCAGGGGAGGAAACGGGGGTATCTGTCATTGGGCTGTCTTTATTGGATATTTGGGTTAAAATCTTCTATCCCATAATTCTAGAATTGGCTAAATCCAGAATGGAAATGTTTCTAGAATAGACCCATACTATTGCATAATGTTGAATGAGTCAGTGTTTTCAGCCCATACTTTCTATAAAGAATATTTTTGTGAGATTTAACGTTAATGTAGAAAATACTATAAATTGCGTCCCTGTTACCCAGGTTAAGTTACCCTTTACCCAGGATAACTCTCCCTCTCTCTTAAATGAAATTGCTCTTCTGGTTTACAGAAGTAACCTCTGTATTTTTACCATCCCTGTGTAGTCTTACGTTACGGTGTTACCTGGTTAGATGGCACCTTTTTTTCTTTGCTTCAGTATCATGTGCCCACATCTTTGATACATGTAGTTGTCATCCATTCATTCTTTAGGGCTGTTTGTCAACTGAATAGTTCAGTTTATCTGTTCTCTGTTACTGGACATTTGGGCTGCTGGCTTTGGGGCCCTTGGGAATGGTATGCACGTTGTTGTGTGTTTGTGCACCAAGGAGTGAGTGCAGGTCATGGGCACATACGTTGTGGGGAATGAACTGCTCATCTAATAAGGACAGGGCTGTTCTGAAGTCTCCTTCAGTGTGCACACCCAGTGGCCGTGTGAGCCCCTGACAACACTAAATTGTTAATTCTCACTAATTTGGCAGGTGTGGGATGAAACTTTTATAGTAGACTGAGTTCATTGGGATACCATGATCTTGACATGAGAATTGTATTTTTTACCCAGAATCAAGGGAAACTGGTGACATGATTGTATTACAGTTACTTATGGACATGTAGAAATAAAAGGTTTTCAACATTAAGTGTTTGATATTACGAGGCTTAGGTGAGTTGAGATACAATTGAAAGGACTTTAGTGGAAACTGATTTTCTGAAATGTGTTTAGCAGATGCAGGTGTTCATTTTTCTTAGAATTCTTTGTCACATGGCAGTGTTTTTTGTTATGTGCTGAATTATGTTAGCCAGTCTTCCAGCAGATCATCTGACTCCTTTCCTCAAATGTAGCAGTGCCCACCTCGGAGCCTGGAGGTGGGGGAGCACCAAAGCCTGTGAGCGAGCGCTGCAGTACCGCGTTGGAGAGAGGATTCACGGCTTCACCATCAGCCAGGTGGGCCTGGGGGCGCCTCCTGTGTCAGCTCAGAGCAGAGATGTGGGGGGTGGGCTTGTTCATCTGTGTCCCTAGCCCCCGCTTCCTTCAGTTTCACAGCAGATGCTCAAAGGAGCAGAGTTTGCAAGTGAAAGGGTTTCCTGACTCTCCGGTGAAAGCAGACCCCCTAACCCCTTCCCTGAGTGCCTGAGGCCTCGCTTCTTTTGTTTTTGCATTGCTGATGACCTGTGTTGAAGACTGAAGGCCCCACATCTACTCAGGTGAAGTTCCTACCATCAAGCAAGTTTGCTCCAAAGTTGGGCAAAATCTTTCTGGTTTTGAGCCATTTAAGTTTCAGGATTATAGAAGAGAGATTGTGTGGGCTTATAGGTACTTAGCTTATGTTAAAATGTCTTGTTTTGTTAGGCTTAAACTTTTTTTAATTTTAATGCTATAATTGACAGTGATGTACATGACATAGTCGACTGGATGTTGATTTCATACTGTACTTTACACTAATAAAAACAGAGGCAGGCAGCTCACAGTTAGAAGGACTCAGGTGTGCAACAGGAAGACGCAGGCGGGTCTGCTGGGCACAAGCAGGGTGGGGATGAATTTGTGAAGAAATAAAGGAGAGCCACCATCTGTCTCCAGGAACAGGGGCAGGGGGTATTCAGGGCAGGGTCTCCGAACCACTTAAAGGGGTTCATGGTTGTGGAGCCTCTAAAGAAGTCTCAAGAGACTTGGGATTTCTGTATAGTTCTGGTTAATAATACCTTTTTCAGAGCCATGATTCTTTTCCTGTACATTTCAAGTTTTGTGGAAACTTAGTTTATAGTAAACCATGGTCCTTTTTGAGAAACAATTACTGTGAGAGCTGTTGTGAAGTAAACTGGTTTTATTTTATTTTATTTTTACTTTCAATTAACTTATTTTTGGCTGCACTGGATTTTTGTTGCTGTGTGGCTTTCTCAGATTGTGCTAGTGATAACCAGTCTGCCAACGCAGGTTAGACTTAAGAGATGCCAGTTTGATCCCTGGGTCGGTAAGATCCCCTGGAGGAGGGCATGGCAACCACTCCAGTATTCCTGCCGGGAGAATCCCATGGACAGGGAGCCTGGCAGGCTGCAGTTCATGGAGTTGCAGAGAGTCGGACATGACTGAAGCGACTTAGCACACATGCACAGGCTTTCTCTAGTTGTGGCGAGCATGGACTGCTCTCGTTGAAATGTGCAGGCTTCTTACTTCAGTGGCTTCTTTCGTTGCAGAGGACAGGCTCGGGGCACGAGGGCTTCAGTAGCTGCAGCACTCGGACTCAGTGGTTGTGGCTTCCAGGCTTTAGAGCACAGGCTTTGGTAGTTGTGTCACATGCCCTTAGTTGCCCCATGGAATCTTCCCGATCCAGGAATCAAACCTGTGTCCCCTTTCTTGGCAGGTGGGTTTTAAACCACAGGACCACTAGGGAGGTCCAGAGGCAGACTGGTTTTAAATATTAGGTTGGTGCAAACATAATTGCGGTTTTGGACCATGAAGTTTAAATCATTATAAGTAGGCTCAAATACATCTTTATATATTAAAATAGGAACCATTACAATAAACACATTTTTGCCAACAAGACATAAGTTTGTTTATTCCTGTCACATAAAAATCCGTGCATCAGGATTCAGTGAACTCTTGGGAAGCATTTTCTGCATCCTGTTGGTTGTGGAAGCATTTTCCTCGTGAAGGATTTCTCGAGATGCTTGAAGAAGTGGTTATCCGTTGGCGAGAGGTCAGGTGAGTATGACAGATGAGGCAGAACTTTGTAGCCCAGTGCGTTCAACTTTTGAAGCATTGATTGTGCAGCTTGTGATCAGGCATTGTCATGGAGAAGAATTGGGCTTTCTGTTGACCACTGCCTGCTGAGGCTTGCAGTTTTGAGAGCATCTCATTGATTTGCTGAGCTTGCTTCTCAGATTGATGGTTTTGCTGGGATTCAGAAAGCTGTAGTGGGTCAGACATGCAGCAGGCCACAGACAACGACCATGACCTTTCTGGTGCAAGTTTGGCTTTAGGAAGTGCTTTGGAGTTTCTTCTCCATCCAACCACTGATCTGGTTGTCATATAAAATCCACTTTTCGTCACATGTCGCAATCTGATTGAGAAATGATTCGTTGTTGTTGTGCGGACCAAGAGAAGATGACACTTCAAGGATTTTTCTTTTTATTTGCAGTCAGCTCATGAGGCACCCACTTAGCAAGGCTTTTCACCTTTCCGATTTGCTTCAAATGCTTAATGACTACAGAATGGTCAGCGTTGAGTTCTTTGGCAACTTCTTGTGTAGTTGTAAGAGGATCAACATTGATGGTTGCTCTCAGTTGGTCATTGCCAACTTCCAGTGACCAGCTACTATGCTCCTCATCTTCAAGGCTCTCATCTCCTTTGCAAAACTTCTTCAGCCTCCACTGTGTATATTCACTAGCGGTTCCTGGGCCAAATGCATTGCTGATGTTTTGAGTTGTCTCAACTGCTTTACGCCCGTTTTGAATGTGAAAGAAAGTTGCTCAGATTTGCCTTTTGTCTAACATCATTTCCATAGTGTAAATATAAAATACACAGTAAGTAATGTCATTAACAAAAAACATGAAGCAAGAAATGCCCACTAAAATAATGTATGACATAACCGCATTTAAGAATGTGTTCTAATAACAAGTGGCAAAGTTCGACATTGCAAAACCGCGATTATTTTTGCACCAACCTAATACACTGATCACATCTGACAGAAGTACAGTTGTGAACTCCGAGGTGTAAACAGTTTCATTGCTGTAACTTATGTGGGCATCAGTAGGCTACTTGAAGCACATAGTCTTTGTAGCAGGGCCCCCAGAGCAGGCTCAGGACAGCAGAACTTTGACCTCTACCCTGCCAGGAAGTTGCATCAGTAAAGCAGGTCCCTGTCACACCCAGTGGTGGTTGTGGTGACAAGGTGCTGAGGTTACGGGTGGGGCCGTGACGCTGTTTCTTCAGTACCAAGGACAGTGGAAGTTACTCAGCGCTCACAGACAAGACCTCCCGCAGGGGTTGAAGAAGAGTTTGCTGTTCTTAAATAACAGAATAGTTCTTTTCTTTTATTTGACTGTCTTGAGTCCGCTTTGTGTGGGCTTTCTCTGTTTGTGTTCAGCGGGGCTCCTCTTCATTGGTGTGCGTTCCAGGAGAGTCCACTCTTCCAGGGCAGCCTGATGTGACACGAGGAGTCTGACTCTAGTCTCTGTGATCTTGGCATATTGTCCCATCAGCCCCAGGCTCAGTTTTCATCTGTAAATGGGGCGGGATGCCTCCCTCCCAGGGTCACCTGTGGCACACTCGGGAGATGGTAGCAGACAGTGGGAGCTCAGGAGGGATAGTGGTGCTGTCCTCAGCCCCAAGTCTTGCCTTCCTGCTCCGTGGACTCTGGACTCGGAGGTTCCCACCAGGTCCCACAGGTGCAGCATCCCCGTGCTGCACGCCTTTCCAGCCAAGTCGAGCTGCCCCATGTCCTCATTGTTTCAGGTGACGCCTGTCCCTGAGCTGTCGCTGACAGCCGTGAAGCTCAGCCATGACGGCACGGGAGCACAGTACTTACACCTGGCCCGCGAGGACGGAAACAACTTGTTCAGGTGTGTGTGCGTCCTGGGCTCATGGTCTGGATGCCCTGCAGGGGCATCTGCCGTGCCTGCAGCGGTTCAGCAGGAATGGAGGGGAGGGGAGTCTCCCCCTCTTCCCAGCTCCTGTAGGTCAGGTGAGGACACAGCTGGCCTGCACCCCAAGGGGCTCTGACATGCCACTATGTCCCCAGTGTGCAGTTTCGCACCACCCCCACTGACAGCAGCGGTGCCCCCCACATCCTGGAGCACACAGTCCTGTGCGGCTCTCAGAGGTACCCCTGCCGAGACCCCTTCTTCAAGATGCTGAACCGGTCGCTGTCCACGTCATGAATGCCTTCACAGGTGAGATGCTGGCCTGGCCAGGGCTGCCTGTTCTCAGATGTGGGGGTGGCAGCCTGGAGGCTGGAGTTGAGTTCCTAATCTCTGTCTGGAGGTCGTTTGATGCATAATCTCTTAGGAAAACCACACTGGGATTGATTATAAAACCTGAGATTTTAGGGAAAATGCATCTGAATTTTTTCTGGAAAAGGTGACAGCTGTTGTTTTGGGGGAATAATGCTGTAAGAGGTTGGTTAGTAGGACTGGTGTCTGGGTTGTGGCTGCAGGAAGCAGGGGGTATGGGCTGGCGGCAGGCACCCTGTGGGCAATCTCACCCTCTGCCCCACAGCGAGTGCTGCTGCCTCTGTGCCCCAACAGCGTGGACCTGCTGTGAGGCTGAAACAGACAGTGCTGGCATGAACCTAGGGGTGCTGCTGTGTTTAAAACCCTGCTCTTCTTTGTGTCTAGCTAGTGATTACACCCTGTACCCGTTTTCCACACAAAACCCCAAGGACTTCCAGAACCTCCTGTCCGTGTACTTGGATGCAGCCTTTTTTCCGTGCTTGCGGGAACTGGACTTCTGGTATGTAGCGATTGGTTCATTGAGCTTTAGTTCAGCGTAGAGTCGCTGTCACCAGGTAATCATCTGTCACTCTTCAGGCAGGAAGGGTGGCGACTGGAACACGAGGACCCGAATGACCCCCGGACGCCTTTGGTCTTTAAAGGTGTCGTCTTCAATGAAATGAAGGGAGCATTTGTGAGTGTTTTCCTCTCACGCTGTGTTAAATTATTCTACAGTATGAAATGTTGGAGTACAAACAGTCTTTGCAGATGGCTGGCATCTTGTTATGTCACTTAACATCCTCGCTGTGAGAACCTGCGTCAGCGCGGACAGTGCAGTGAGCTGGCACCGCTGGGTGATGAGCTGGACTGCAATTCTCAGCGAGGGTGTGGGGACCACAGTAACCTCTGGTCTTTGGGGCTCGGCCAGATGAAAACCGTGTTCCTGACAATCCTGAGACCTTGGTTTCTGCTCTTTCCTACCCTGGTGTAGGGTGGGGTCCACAGATACAGTGTCTCAAGTTATGGTAAAGATGGCCACACGCAGTGAATGTTGCAGGAAGGCAGGTCATAGGGAGTTTTTGTTTCCCGACACTGTTCTCTAGAGTTCAAGTGTGCAGGAGCACCATGTCTAAAAAAAACAATGTACACATCTTAATTAGCATTTCATGGCTGAAAGGAGCATCTGGGTGGGTACTTGGGGATGTCAGCAGGGGGACTCCCAGGACGTGGCTACTTTGTTGAATCATGTGAGCAGTGTGTGTGCGCTGGTTTTCACATACATGTGTATTTTTACTTGAAGACAGATAACGAGAGGATATTCTCACAGCACCTTCAGAACCGCCTGCTTCCTGACCACACGTACTCGGTGGTCTCCGGAGGAGACCCCCTGTGCATCCCCGACCTCACGTGGGAGCAGCTCAGACAGTTCCACGCCATGCACTACCACCCCAGCAATGCCAGGTGATGCTGCCTGAGAAGCCTGGTGCCGGGTTGCTTCCCTCCAGTGTCCTGCTTCTCTTGAGTTGGGCCTGGGAGGCTTCCGTCATGACCACGGGCAGTGGACGGGAGCTGTTGTACGTGGACATGACCTCAGACCCACAAGGCGAGGCCCCTGCCTGCTGCCTCTGCAGCTCAGCCTCGGGCTGATGGTGTAACAGGAGGTGTGGTCCTCCTCTCAGGGCTGACGCAGTCCTGGAGAGGTGCCCCCAGAGAGGCAGCTGTATCATTTAACCTCTGATCAATTGCCTGTTTCAGGGATAATTAATAATAAAGCGCTGACAGTTTGCAAGGACTTCCCTGGTGGCTCAGTGGTAAAGAATCCTCCTGTAGTGCGGGGGATGTGGGTTTGTTCTCTGGGTCAGGAAGATCCCCTGAACAAGGAAATGGCAACCCACTCTAGTATGCTTTCTTGGGAAATTCCATGGATAGAGGAGCCTGGTGGGCTACAGTCCATGAGGTTGCAAAGAGTCAGATATGACTTAGTGACTAAACAACAGTAGTTTACAAATACTTTAAGCGGTCATGTAAAGTCATTTGCAAAACTATTTTAAGTGTAAAATTTTAAAAATTTAATTATGAAAACTCCGAATCATCCATGGGAGTATAGAGAGTAGATCAGTGAACCCCATGTGTTCAGCCTGTAGCTCCGTCCTCTGGGTGTGTACATAGACACATGTAGACACGTATAGAAACAGGCAACTAGACATGTGTAGATACACACAGACATGTATACATGTATAGACATACACAAATACACATAGATGTTTATAAGGATATTCTCTTATGTGAGATAACACCGTTTTCACATTTAACAGAATAAATGACTGAATAAAACCACCTATGCCTTGACTGAGATTGATTTTCAGTTGTCCCTGAGATGTCTGATCAGTCGAGGCCCACAGGCAGCCTTTCCTTGCTGTGTCCCTTAAGCACCCTTTCTGGTGGGACGTTGCCCCTCATGGACCATAATGACCTCATGGAAATATTTTCATATGTGTATATATTAAAGACCATGTGATCACCAAGTGAAATTTAAAAACTTTTTAGTGCTCAAATTGTCCCCACGGTGGCCTGAGGAAGTTCCTTGACACTCATCCTTGCCATCTTCGGTGACTTCTGATTTCTGTCCTGGCCCCAAAGGCAGGCCTCCTTCTGCTCCAGACTCGTGGCTGTTCCTCCAGGGGTCCTGGGGCTGAGCCAGTCGGGCGCTGCTCCTCACTGCTGGCTCTGCACTGTCTAAGCTCTGAGGGGGAGGCTGACGGGATCTGTAGGATACTAGCTCCCAGGCCCTTAATCGTAGTAGCTCAGACTGCGTTCTGCTAAAAAGATGTCTGCACTGTGCTCTTTACCCCAGTAAGTAAAGTGTTGTCCTAAAAACATGGGCGATCTGAGATTTGTGATCCAGGTTTGACGTTTGTAACATTTTAAATTTTGTTGTTAGTCTTAGATGGATTATTGTGGTGCTGTAGCTTAGGTTTTAAATATTTTAATTGTAGTTTATTGGGTTTTTCTAACACATTTATAGTAAATTCAAAATGAAGAGCAGTTTTTGCCAGATTTTAATTAATCCTTTTTGTACAATCTGTGCTTTGTTTGAACCACATCTTGAGTAAAGAGCAGAAGCCTCTCTATTCGGTGTTGTGGTTAAATTAAGTGAAACAAGTGTTTCAGTGTGAAGTTGACGTCAGCATGGGAACTGGCGTGTTCTGGCCATTAGATCCTAGAAGCCCTCTGGTTCAGACAAAGCCTGATGTAGACTAAGGTGCTCTCTCAAACTTCAGGTTCTTCACTTACGGTAACTTTCCACTGGAGCAGCATCTGAAGCAAATTCACGAAGAGGCCCTGAGTAAATTTCAGAGAATTGAGCCACGGACATCAGTGCCAGCCCAGAAGCCCTGGGATGAGCCGGTGAGAGCTGGGTCCGAGTCACGCATCAGCAGGCCTGTGAGCATGTGACATGCAGGTGGGGTGTGTGTTCCTAGGGTTTCCAGCACTGCGGGCCTGCCCTGGGTATGAGGGTTCTCTAGCCAGAAGAGCGGTGATCCATGCAAAAGCACAGTTGCCCTGACGAGAAGCACAGGGAATGTCCTGCACGTCGGGTGCCCTTGCCCATCTACGCCCATTGACACACACCTGTGCCCTTGCAGAGGGAGTTCCAGATCACGTGTGCCCCGGACTCGCTGGCTGAGGGCCCCTCAGGGCAGACGACCATCAGTGTCAGCTTTCTCCTGCCGGAGTGAGTGTGTGAGGCTCACGCGGACCACCCTGTGGGGATACGCCCCTGGGAGCACGTGGGTGGGGGGATTTGGGCCTCCAGTGGTATTATTAGATGTGGGGTGTCTTTAACAGTGGCGGAACGGTTTGGGTTTAGTATTGGGGTCACAGTGCCTCTGCATTGAAAAGAGCCCTGTGAACTCTGACCTCGAGAAGCTTTGTTCACTCAAGACTGACCCCAGGGGTGTGGGCAGGGAGGGCTCCTGCTGCCTGTCTGCTCATGGTGTGGGACCCCCAAGGTCCCACAGTGTAAGAGTTTTACAAGTCAAGAAATGCTCTTTTGCCCATGTAACTATTAAAATAGAGGTTGAAATGGAAGAATTTCTAGTAGAATTTCAGCTGCTTTGGGAAACAAAAATGTTTATTGTGGTTTTAATAGTTTTGAAAACATTTCCACGGGCCAACCATTTCCCTCTCTTTCCCTCTCTTCATAAATAAAGCATCACCGACACGTTTGAAGCCTTCACGCTGAGCCTTCTGTCTTCACTCCTGATCAGTGGGCCCAGTGCCCCCTTCTACAAAGCCCTCATTGAATCCGGACTTGGCACCGACTTCTCTCCTGATGTTGGGTGCGTGTCACTGTCAGATCGTCATTCCGCGGTGAGGGGCACTTCTAACACCTGACAGTGTCTGGACACATCTTGAGCTGGTCACTGCAGGGCAGGGGTTACTGGCTGCTCGTGGGGTGTGGGGCTGGGGGGGTCAGTGGTATAGTTGGCTCCATACCTTGTGGTTAGGGAGAGGCCCTCTTCCTGCCCTAGCCATGCTTCCAGCACAAGCTGTAGATGTCCCCTGCAGCGGGCAATTGACAAAAAAACCCAACAAGGTTACTCTTCCAAGTGTTGCATGCTGCTGCCTGCTTGAAAAGTCAGGCCATTAGAAGTCCTTTGAAATCATAGCATTTGGTAAAACTCCCTAGATTTGTTTTGCTCTGGAATTTTAACTGTGGTGGTTTTTGGAAAAACTAATAGGGTGTGAGTATGAGCCATTGTATCTGAGCAGCGGGTACCTGAGGGGCTGCCCTCCTGGTAGAGGCTCTGATCTCAGTGAAGGGTCTTCTAACCAGCGATGGAGGGGCGTGCAGATTCTGACATGTCACCTGCTTTCATACCAGGTACAATGGCTGCACTCGGGAGGCCTACTTCAGCGTGGGCCTGCAGGGCATTGCAGAGAAGGACATCCAGACGGTCCGGGACATCGTGGACCAGACACTAGATGACGTCATCGAGTACGTGTGGCGTCTGCAGGGCTGCCCAAACACAGGCTCACATCACATGCAGTCCTCCATGGCAGCTGTTTGAATGTCACCTTTGTGGCCTTGTTGTTGAGACATACGGATTTTTCAGTGTCTGAGTTCTTGATGTTTCTGTAGGAAAGGATTTGAAGAGGATCGCATTGAAGCATTACTTCATAAAATTGAAATACAGATGAAGCACCAGTCCGTCAGCTTTGGACTCACCCTGACGTCTGTGCGTATTTTTAAACTCCTCAGTCTTTTTTTTGTTAGTTGGTGGTTTTTTAAAATTTATTTTTGGCTGTGCTGGGTCTCCTTTGCCGAGCGGACTTTTCTCTAGTTGTGGTGTGCAGGCTTCTCTTGTTGCAGAGCACGGGCTCTAGGTGCTTGGGCTTCAGTGGCTGCAGCCTGTGGCTCAGTAAGTGTGAGACTCAGGCTTAGTTGCTTCAGGCATGTGGGATCCTCCCGGATCGGGGCTCAAACCTGTGTCTTCTGCATTGGCAGGCAGATTCTTATCCACTGAGGCACCAGGGAAGCCCAATTAGTGGTTCTCGAAAATACAGATTGTTATTCACAGCACCTTTCATTTGAACCGGGGAAGTTGTGTTTGGATCTGATATAAAATTACTGTTAGTTTAGTTTTCTAATTCATCGTTCCTGTTTTTATTTGCTTTACTTCATTAGCTTTCCGATGTCTTATTTTTTAATAGATTTAGAGAGTCCTTTAAATGGATAGGGATTCAGCGTGATTTTATAATTATATTTTTACGGTTTGGGTTTAGTATTGGGGTCACAGTGCCTCTGCATTGAAAAGAGCCCTGTGAACTCTGACCTCGAGAAGCTTTGTTCACTCAAGACTGACCCCAGGGGTGTGGGCAGGGAGGGCTCCTGCTGCCTGTCTGCTCATGGTGTGGGACCCCCAAGGTCCCACAGTGTAAGAGTTTTACAAGTCAAGAAATGCTCTTTTGCCCATGTAACTATTAAAATAGAGGTTGAAATGGAAGAATTTCTAGTAGAATTTCAGCTGCTTTGGGAAACAAAAATGTTTATTGTGGTTTTAATAGTTTTGAAAACATTTCCACGGGCCAACCATTTCCCTCTCTTTCCCTCTCTTCATAAATAAAGCATCACCGACACGTTTGAAGCCTTCACGCTGAGCCTTCTGTCTTCACTCCTGATCAGTGGGCCCAGTGCCCCCTTCTACAAAGCCCTCATTGAATCCGGACTTGGCACCGACTTCTCTCCTGATGTTGGGTGCGTGTCACTGTCAGATCGTCATTCCGCGGTGAGGGGCACTTCTAACACCTGACAGTGTCTGGACACATCTTGAGCTGGTCACTGCAGGGCAGGGGTTACTGGCTGCTCGTGGGGTGTGGGGCTGGGGGGGTCAGTGGTATAGTTGGCTCCATACCTTGTGGTTAGGGAGAGGCCCTCTTCCTGCCCTAGCCATGCTTCCAGCACAAGCTGTAGATGTCCCCTGCAGCGGGCAATTGACAAAAAAACCCAACAAGGTTACTCTTCCAAGTGTTCATGCTGCTGCCTGCTTGAAAAGTCAGGCCATTAGAAGTCCTTTGAAATCATAGCATTTGGTAAAACTCCCTAGATTTGTTTTGCTCTGGAATTTTAACTGTGGTGGTTTTTGGAAAAACTAATAGGGTGTGAGTATGAGCCATTGTATCTGAGCAGCGGGTACCTGAGGGGCTGCCCTCCTGGTAGAGGCTCTGATCTCAGTGAAGGGTCTTCTAACCAGCGATGGAGGGGCGTGCAGATTCTGACATGTCACCTGCTTTCATACCAGGTACAATGGCTGCACTCGGGAGGCCTACTTCAGCGTGGGCCTGCAGGGCATTGCAGAGAAGGACATCCAGACGGTCCGGGACATCGTGGACCAGACACTAGATGACGTCATCGAGTACGTGTGGCGTCTGCAGGGCTGCCCAAACACAGGCTCACATCACATGCAGTCCTCCATGGCAGCTGTTTGAATGTCACCTTTGTGGCCTTGTTGTTGAGACATACGGATTTTTCAGTGTCTGAGTTCTTGATGTTTCTGTAGGAAAGGATTTGAAGAGGATCGCATTGAAGCATTACTTCATAAAATTGAAATACAGATGAAGCACCAGTCCGTCAGCTTTGGACTCACCCTGACGTCTGTGCGTATTTTTAAACTCCTCAGTCTTTTTTTTGTTAGTTGGTGGTTTTTTAAAATTTATTTTTGGCTGTGCTGGGTCTCCTTTGCCGAGCGGACTTTTCTCTAGTTGTGGTGTGCAGGCTTCTCTTGTTGCAGAGCACGGGCTCTAGGTGCTTGGGCTTCAGTGGCTGCAGCCTGTGGCTCAGTAAGTGTGAGACTCAGGCTTAGTTGCTTCAGGCATGTGGGATCCTCCCGGATCGGGGCTCAAACCTGTGTCTTCTGCATTGGCAGGCAGATTCTTATCCACTGAGGCACCAGGGAAGCCCAATTAGTGGTTCTCGAAAATACAGATTGTTATTCACAGCACCTTTCATTTGAACCGGGGAAGTTGTGTTTGGATCTGATATAAAATTACTGTTAGTTTAGTTTTCTAATTCATCGTTCCTGTTTTTATTTGCTTTACTTCATTAGCTTTCCGATGTCTTATTTTTTAATAGATTTAGAGAGTCCTTTAAATGGATAGGGATTCAGCGTGATTTTATAATTATATTTTCCAAAAAGTAATTTTTAAATTTGTGCTTTCTAATTTGTTAGGGGAAAAAAATAATGAGTTTAGTTATTTTTCTAGCCGAAAAAAAAATGATTTCATTTTCTTCATGAGCAGTCTGTGGTATTTTTAAGTCTAGAAGCTGAGTCCTGATAAAAAGGCAGGCTTGGATATTTGCTGGGCAGACACAGGGTTTGCAGGTTACTGTGGCTTGTGACTCCCCTACCTGCCCCCTCAATAGTACATTGCTTCCTGCTGGAACCATGACGGGGACCCCATAGAGCTCCTGAAGCTTGGAAGTCAAGTGGCTCAATTCCGAAAGTGCCTGAAGGAAAATCCAAGGTTTTTGCAAGAAAAAGTAAAACAGTATTTTAAGGTAAGAAAGTTGATAATTTATGTCTGTAATTTTGAAGTTAAATTTTATAGTAATGAAGGGAACATTAGGAAACTCTGCATTGTACAAGTCGAATTTGGACAATGTGAGATTTAATTTTTTAATTGTTGATTAAAAATGTAAATAGTTTTGTTAGCTTTAAAAATTCTGTTTTCCAGATATTCGTGCAGATGGGTTTTGTGTATGAGTGTGTGTATGTGTGGCGAGAGAGTGTTTAGTCTGCCTGTATTGCTTTGGTGAGAAGGGTGCTTCTTGGCTTGCGGGTTCTTGGCTCCCAGACCAGGGATTGAACCTGGACCCCAGGGGGCCGCCCTGATTCCAGATATTCGTGCAGGTGGGTTTTGTGTATGAGTGTGTGTATGTGTGGCGAGAGAGTGTTTAGTCTGCCTGTATTGCTTTGGTGAGAAGGGTGCTTCTTGGCTTGCGGGTTCTTGGCTCCCAGACCAGGGATTGAACCTGGACCCCAGGGGGCCGCCCTGTATTTTTGTTCTGTTAAGCTAATAGATTGTATGGAACATGAGATGAGTTGCCCAAGTGTGTGAATGTTCTGGTTGTTTTTACCAAGGACTCTTTGGTACTCATTTGTCTCCACAGACTTGTGGGCTTTTGTGCTTTGTGTGTGTTCCCTGGTGGACCGTCACTGATAGAGGGGAATGTCATCTCCCCCGTTGCCCTGGGTGGGTGGGGGTGGGGAGGACTGTCCTGTGGTGAGTGGAGTCGTGGTCCTGGGCACCCGCGCTGGGGGTGGGGCACCTGCTGTGGCCGTTGGTCCTGCATCTCTGATCACAAGCCGTTTTGCACACAGTGCTTGATGCGCTGTGGTCCTCCCGCTCTGTGGTGTCGCACTTGAACTTTCTGTGGGCGTGTGTGTCTAGTGGCTGCAGTAAGTCAAGGGGCCCAGCATCACCTGAGTCATGTTAGATCAGCATCTATTTATAAAATACTGAGTTTAGATTTGAGAATTTAGTAGTACTGTAAAGACTCAGCAAAAAATTATTTTATTGTTATCTTCAACTTAGACTAAAGCCAAAGGTTTATTATGGTATTGAAAGGTGCAGGTGGTTTCTTTGTGCAACCAGGGTGTAAAGGCACTGTTGAATGTCCATGCGTTTGTGGTTAAGACATAGGAACTACAGTGACTATGCTCCAGATGGTGACAGCTTGGCGTGTGGACCACATGGTCCCTGCAGAGCAGGTGGCCTCAAGGATTGCTTGTGGCTCCCGGGCTCTGCATGCACAGCCTCGTGGGGCAAGTTCTGTTGTCAACACCATGAGAAATGGGAAAATGAAACTGTGGGGCTAAGCACACCCTGCTGGAGACCTGCCCAACGCTGGATTCCATAAGACCGTGTATTTAATTGACTTTTCTCTTGCTCTGGTTGTTGCAGAATAATCGGCACAAGCTGACTTTATCCATGAAACCAGACGAAAAGTATTCCGAAAAGCAAGCACAGATGGAAAAAGAAAAACTGCAGCAAAAGGTCACTTCTCTTTCTCTGGAAGACAAGCAGCAGATCTACGAGAAAGGTCAGGTCTGGCAGCTGCCCCACCCTCACCAGCCCCACCGAGTTTCCAGCATAAGGAGGCGGCTGGTTTCAGCCAGTAAGTCTCTGCCAGCTGCCTGCAGAGTTCTGTATTAACCCCAGCAAGACTGACCTTCTCCTCAGAAACTACACCCGTGATTTAGCAGGAGAGGCAGGTGTTCTGGGAGAGAGGTGGCTTCACAGGATTTATGCCTTTACACACTTCATAGACACCTTCTCCTTACCGAGGCTGTACAGGCCACTGGGTGCATGCTGCCTGGCAGTCTGCGGCTGACTGCAGACGGGTCCTGGGACGGAGTGCGCTGTGGGCTCGGGTGGCAGGTCTCGGGGGATGCGAGCCTTGCATTCTTCACAGAGCCCACATGGGTGCCTGTGGTGTAGGCACTGTGAACACAGAAACGGGTCTGTGGTTTCTTACGTGGTAAACTTCCACCGCCTATAAAGCCCAGCGATCCTACTCCTAAGTGTTTACCCAAGAGAAGTGAAAGTGTCTGTCCACATGGGACTTGACGTGCCCCACATGTGTCCACACAGAGAGGTAACTGAGGTGTCCACATGGGGGGATTCTGCTCAGCCATAACGAGGGCCAGAACACTGGGACACGCAGGATCTGTGAGTCTTAGGCCGTGAGGCCAGAGCGGGTGGGGCTGCCTTCTGGGGTGGTGGCGCCTGCCTTCGATGGTGGTGTGCTGCCCGCGCTGTGCGTTTGTCAGAGCCACTGGGTTCTGTACAGCAGTTGCAGGTAGTAGACGTTTACATGTGTACACAGCACACAGACATACATATACATCCACCCGCCCCTCCACCCCTGAAAAGTTGGCTGGGATTGCACGAAGAATTTATCAGGCATGTCAGCAGGTGGAGTTGACTGGCGTGACTTGATCATGCTGAGTTTGAGGTGATTTGACTTTGTAAAGACAGAGTTAATGTCAGTGTGTAACCTGTTTAATCTCTGAATTCTTTACATATGCAGAGAGTTGCTTCAAGGTGTTCCATAAATTTGTTCTTAATTAAAGTGTAAATGAAGTATAATTGATTTACAGTGTTGTATTAGTTTCTGGTGTACAGCAGAGTGGTTCCGTTCCTTTTTCAGATTCTTTTCCATTGTAGTTTATCACAGACTATTGAATATAGTTCTCTGTGCTATTACAGTAGGTCCTTGTTGGTTATGTACTTTAGTAGCATGTATATGTTCATTCCACTCTAATTTATTCCTCCTCACCTCCTTTTGCCCTTTGGTAACCATAAGTTTATAATTTTTAAAAATAATTTTATTTATTTCTGACTCTGCTGGGCCTTTGCTGCCGCAAGGGCCTTCCTCCAGTCGCAGCGAGCAGCTCCTGCTCTCTAGTTGTGCTCAGACTTCTCATGGCGGTGCCGTCTTCTGGGGCAGAGCAGGGGCTCTAGGGCGCATGGACTTAGTCGTTGTGGCCCTCAGGCGCTGGAGCACAGGCTCAGTTGCTCTGTGGCGTGTGAGATCTTCCCTCATCCGGGATCAAACCTGTGTCTTCTGCATTGGCAGGTGGATTCTTTACTATAAGCCACCAGGAAAGCCTCCTAATATTTTTTTTTTAACTGAGGAGTAGCTGACATAACATCATATTAGTTCCAGATGTATAACATAATGATTTAATGTATTTTTATGTTGTGAGATGATTACCACAGTTTGTCCAGTTAATCTCTATTGTCGTTGTTCAGTCGCTCAGTCGTCTCCAACTCTTTACGAGCCCATAAACTGCAGCACACCAGGCTTCCCTGTCCCTCACCATCTCCCAGAGTTTGCCCAAGTTCATGTTTGTTGAATTGGTGATGCCATCCAACCATCTCATCTTCTGCCACCCTCTTCTGCCTTCAGTGTTTCCCAGCATCGGGCTCTTTTCCAGTGAGTTGGCTCTTTACATCAGGAGGCCAAACTATTGGAGCTTCAGCTTCAGCATCAGTCTTTCCAATAAATAATCAGGACTGATTTCCTTTAGGATTGACTGGTCGGATCTCCTTGCAGTCCAAGGGACTCTTAAGAGTCTTCTGCAACACCACAGTTCAAAAGCATCAATTCTTCAGTGCTCAGCTTTCTTTATGGTTCAACTCTCACGTCCATATGTGACTACTGGAAAGACCATAGCTTTGACTATATGGACCTTTGTTGGCATAGTGATGTTTTTGCTTTTTAATACACTGTCTAGGTTTATCATCGCTTTCTTTCCAAGAAGCAATCCTATTCTAATTTCTTGGCTACAGTCACCATCCACAGTGATTTTGGAGCCCAAGAGGAGGAAATCTGTCACTGTTTCCACCTTTTCCCCTTCTATTTGCCATGAAGTGATGGTATCAGATGCCATGATCTTGGCTTTTTTTTTAATACTGAGTTTTAAGGCAGCTTTTTCACTCTCTTCTTGCACCCTCAATCAAGAGGCTCTTTAGGTCATCTTCCCTTTCTGCCATTAGAGTGGTATCATCTGCATATCTGAGATTGTTGATATTTCTCCAAGCAATCTTGATTCCAGCTTGTGCCTCATCCAGTCTGGCATTTCGCATGATGTATTCTACAAAGAAGTTAAATAAGCAGGGTGACAATATACACCCTTGTCATGCTTATTTCTCAATTTTGAATCAGTAATTTGTTTCATATAAGGTTCTAACTGTTGCTTCTTGACCTGCATACAGATTTCTTAGGAGACGGGTGAGGTGGTCTAGTATTCATATCTCTTTAAGAGTTTTCCAGTTTGTTAAGATACACACAGTCAAAGGCTGTGGTTGGGTAGATGGTGGGAGAGATGGGTAAAAGGAATCAAGGCTACCTCTCAATGAAATAGAAGTAGGTATTTTTCTGGAATTCCCTTGGTTTCTCTGTGATCCAGCGAATGCTAGCAATTTGATCTCTTGTTCCTCTGCCTTTTCTAAACTAGCTTGAACATCTGAAAGTTCTCGATTCCTGTAGTGCTAAAGCCTAGCTTGAAGGATTTTGAACATAACTTTACTAGCATGGGAAGTGAGTGCAATTGTCCAGTGGTTGGAACATTCTTCAGTACTACCCTTCTTGGTAACTGGGTTGAAGATTGATCTTTTCCAGTCCTGTGGCCACTGCTGGATTTTCCAGATTGGCTGGCATATTGTTGGGAAAGTCAGTCTTCCAGTTTGGGGCCTGTGTCGTGTGTGCCGTGTGCAGGGGCGTGGCTGGGCCGCCGGGCCCTGTGGTGGAGCAGGTGCCTACGGCCTCTGCCCCATGCTCACCAGGACAGAGGGCGCGAGGGGGCTTTCTCAGGATGCAAGGACATGTTGAGGCGCAGCAGTTGGGGTGCTCCACTTAACTGGGGAAAAGCGGCCGGGTGGGGCCCTTGAAGGTGTCGGGGCTCCAAGAAGTATGTGGAGCTGGCTCCCTGGGCCTGCGTGGGGCCAGGTTGGGAAGCCGATGCTGGAGACTCAGGGTGGGGGTGAGGTGACTCAGGCTGATAAGACTTCACCCTGTGACACCCCCTCCCCATGGGCTGCCTGGTCTGAGCAGGAACTCAAGGAGAGGGTGTCCGTCCATCCTCCGTCACCCCTCCCTCACATCAGTGTAAGATCAGGCCCTGAAAATGTTCATCCATTTTTCTTTGTGAACTTTATGTGATCACACAGCATATTGCCAAGATGAGTGAAAATGAAATACAAGTAAACGAGCACAGAGTTAGTGCACTTCAACCCACAAGCTCAGTCTGTGATATAAAATGGGGGTGGGAACTGCTGGCACAAACTCCCCTCCCCCAGCAAACCTGTCCTCTGAAATCACTGAGGATGACTGCTGCTGGGCGCTAACGTGCTGCTTTCTCTGGTTCTGGCAACCTCCGACCCCAGCGTTGAGGGGCTCCCCGCGCCCAGGGGAGACTTCAGAAATTAACAGACGGGAGAGGGGCTGAGCAGGGCCTTCTAAGGGCTGGCCTGGATGCTCACTGCCACCGTGCCCCTGCCCCGCCCCCCGCCATAGGTTTGGAACTGCAGGCTCAGCAGAGTCAACCTCTGGACGCTTCATGTTTGCCAGCGCTCAGGGTGTCGGACATCGAGCCCCGCATCCCGGTCACGGAGCTGGAGGTGGTTCAGACAGGTCAGTGGCAGGTACTGGTGTCCCTGGGAGGAGAGTCACCAGTGGATGTCCTCAGAGGACGTTTGAGCCCCTGTTTCTAGTCCTGGGCCCAGCAGTGCTGAGCCCCTGCTTCTGGGTTCCACTGTGTGTGTACACATGGCTCCCAAGGGCATGGGGGCCAGAGGCCCACAGCGCTGGACGTTGCCTTGTGGGATGCAGAGGGGTTGCTGCTGCTCCACTGCTTGCTTCCCCTGGACACTGGACCCTCTCCTGTGGTGCTGACGCTGCTCCCCGTGGCCGTGACGTGACAGCCCCTCCTGCCCGAGCAGGTCTGACCCCAGCGCTGGCCTTCATGGTGCCCATGTCTAGTCAGGGTTCTGGCTGTGAGCGAGCACCCTTGATTCCTGATGTGTCTGTTGTTACTCATGTGTGACTATTGGCAAAGCCCCTCCTCTGGCCCAGGCTCCTGGGAAGCTGGGTCAGCATCCCCTTCAGGTCCGGTTTATCAGTGGAGTTCATTGAGTCAGTGTTGTGATTCATTGTGAGTAGTGCTCAGCTCCGCTGCAGGTCAGGCACTGTGCTCGGGATGTGCAAATGAGAACACAGGGTAGTGCCCAAGGGGCCTGGGGATGAGTGGCATGTGGGGTGTGTTGTGGGAGGGGCCGCCAGTGTCCCCCCATGCCCAGGATTTGAGTGCAGGCGGCGGTGCTAGACCGCAGGTGGTCAGACACCCCAAGAGGGTCTCTGCTCTGCTCTTGTCTTCACAACTTGAGTTCCTTGAGCACCTCAAGACTTCCAGGTTCTGCCGTAACAAGAGTACAGCAGGGAAAGTTGTCTGATGATGTGCGGCGAACAAATAGCATTTTATTGCTAACATAATATAAAATCTAAAACTCCATTCTTGAAAAGCTTTAATGTTTTACAAATATTACATGATGGTTGCATGGTTAAAACTTTCATACAAGAATATGAAGAAGTACCCTTGTTCCCACAGCTGGGGACACGCCAGTCCAGTACTGCGCACAGCCCACCAATGGCGTGGTCTACTTCAGAGCCTTCTCCAGCCTCAACGCCCTGCCCGAGGAGCTGCGGCCCTACGTGCCGCTCTTCTGCAGCGTGCTCACCAAGTAAGGGGCTGCATGGGGCGGACGCGCGCCTCCAGAGCCCGGCACGTCTTCCGTGGTTACTCGGGGGTGTTCACTGTGTGTCCTGTTTCAGTGCCTCAGTGTCACTTGTCAGTGAACGGTTTTATTTTTCAAATCTCATAGTGGTGTTACAGAAAGGTGGGTGGTGTATTTGTTGAGAATTTTCCTCCTGGACATCATACTTTCTTACTATAATGCAGTACATTAAAATACATTTATAAACTGTGAACGTAATACACAGCTATCTCGACTAGATTCTTTTTAAAATAAAGAGGATAATTCTTCTCATCAGAAGCTTTAAGCTTTAAATGTGACATGTAGTCCTGGGGTCATCCGCGAAACCTGTCCACTGCTCCCCGCCCTTCATTAGTACGGCTCCCGCTGCCTGCCTTCCACGGCAGAGGGTTCCGGGAGAGCCCGGTCGTCACCTTGGCTTCAGTTAGTTATTCATTTATTTGGGACAGTTAGTTAATATTGCACTCGGGGCAGTGATGAGGGTATTCCCTCCCAAGGCGTCATCCGTGTTGAAGTGACTTCTTGAGAGTGCAGAGAAGCTTGTTTTTCAGATCCCCCACCCCCAAGGCTGCCTATACCTGAGGGGCTACAAAGCTTGGGGTGGGGGAGCCCAGCTGCTGGGCGGGCATTGCTGTGGGCGGGGGACCCAGTTGGGGGACTCCCTGCCCAGAGGACCCTCTGCCCTGTGACTCCGTGCTCTCTGCACAGGCTGGGCTGCGGCAGCCTCGACTACCGGGAGCTGGCCCAGCAGGTGGAGCTGAAGACGGGTGGCCTGGCTGCCGCCCCCCAGGTGCTCCCCGACGACTCACACCTCAACACCTACGAGCAGGTGACCGTTTCCTCGGGTGCAGGCTGGTGGGAGCTGGTTTTCCCACGTCTTTTTTTCTTTTTCGGAAGGTCAGAATTCTTTCCTCCCTGCTGGTTTAGGGTGTGCTGTTCTCCTCCTTCTGCCTCGACAGAAACCTAGAAGCCATGATGCATCTGTGGAGTGAGATACTGAATGAGTAAGCTTTTGCCGGGACGCAACCCTAGACACACCAGGGGCCGGTCCTGTGAGCACCACGCCCTGTTGTGATTGGTCGCAGGCCTGCTCCTGTGGTCCCTGCTGGAGTCTCGACATTTGCCTCCTCTGAGGACTTGCCCTCGGCAGGGTTCCCACTGGGGACGGGGGCGTGGCTGTGTCCCCGGGGCTCATCACGGCTTTCTCCGCTGCAGCCCCCGCCTTGAGGAGGAGGAGCACTTCCGTGTGCTGGTGAGGATGGCCGCCCAGGAGCTGTCCAATGGGGTCCCCGACTCGGGCCACCTCTATGCGTCTATCAGGGCAGGCAGGACGCTGGCACCTGCGGGGGGCCTGCAGGAGACCTTCGGGGGAATGGACCAGGTGAGGTGCTCAGGCTGGCTGGCTCTCCAGGGCCCTTAACGGATTGGCCAACAGGAACCGGCCAGGTTTGGGAGGTGGGGGGGAAATGTTCTCTCTCACCTTATTTTCTCAAGCCACAGCTCCCTTCCCTCGAGCTGGGCAAGTGGGAATCCCACGCGTGCACAGAACCATGCACACACACACCCGTGTCCCTGTGTCAGGACGTCTGGTCTAGGCTCTCCCTATGGGCTCTCTGACTCAGGTGCTGTTGATGAAGAGAACTGCGGAGATGACTGACCTGCAGCCCGTCCTGGGGAAGCTCCTGCGCATCTGGAAACACCTGCTGAGCTGTGACAGCCTGAGGTAGGGCCGCGCTGGCCTCCAAGCTGCACTTCACCTTCCTGTTGCTGAGTATGGTGTGCACAGGCTTTGCAGAGGAGGTGCTCAGAGGCGGCCACAGCATGCAGAGAAGAGCCCAGGTCTGCTCAGTGTTTGTCAGACAGTTTTTTATGATAGTGTCTGATTCAGTGGAGGTTGGAGGAACCACAGAGAAACGTTTTCTGAGACGGTGGAGAACTACCACCACCCTCTGACTACGTAACAGTGCTACTTGAATGAAGCTTTATCTTCCTCTCAGCAGTGTGTGTGCTAAGACCATGGCCCCGAAAGCACTGGCGGTGAGTTGTTCTCTGCACCTCCTCATCCTCAGGGAAACAGAGCTCTGAGCTGGCCAAGAGCAGGTCAGGCTTTTTCGTACCCGGAAAGTATCCGGTGAAGGAAGACGGCTGTGATTTTGGCTTTTGGTTTACTCAGCTTTTGTTTGTACATTTACATGTACATGTCTTTACACTTTGGAAATCTTTTCACAGTAATGGTTCTGTGCACACACTGTTTTAAACAGATGTTCTGTGAATGCAACTGCCCAACAGATGTCACAGGTGGAGGGCGCAGTGGAGACCTTCCTGAGGAGCCTCAGCCGGAGTGAGAAGGAGCAGAGGCCCACGTGCCCGCACGTGGTGGAGGTGAGGCTGGGGGCCCGCCCTGGGGCCCAAGGACGAGGGGACTTCTACTCCCTGAGCTTCATGATGGAAAAATACTCAGGCCACAGAGCCTATACTGCCTGAATCCTAAGCATCCAGGCTATTTCCGGAATGTACCGACCCGCTCACGTGCGTTTCAGGATTTACTCATTTCTCTGGGAAACGTTTCACTTCCAGAAACCTGCACCCAAGGCATCCAGCAGGAGCTGCCCAGTCATAAGGAGGCTGGTGACGGTGAGTCCCTTCCTCTCACGCCCTGCCCACTTTGCCGCCCCTTCCGTGGCCAGCCTGTGTCTGAGGCCACCAGGTGCAGTCCACCTCTGTTCAAACATCACAGCTGTATCGGGACCACCTCACCTCCCACCCTCCCCTCACCCCCCTTCCGATGACCCTAGGAAAGACAAAGGCGCTTATCCCAGGAAAGTGACCAGACGAGGCCACATGCTCAGGGCCCTGGGAGGGAGTGGGTGAGGTGAGCCAAGGTCTCTGGGTAGCTGGGATGTGCCACCTCCACCCTGCGGAGGTTGTGTGGAGCAAGGTTGCCAGTGCTCTTATGTGTGGACGGGGCTGCTGCTGCTGCTGCCCAGGGCATCACGGTCACGGCTCTGGGTCCTCAAGGGTCCTGGCCATGTGGTGCTGACACCGCCTGGCCTATGCCCCAGGACCCCACCTTCGAGCCCTGCCAGATGAAGACACACTTCCTGCTCCCATTCCCTGTGAACTACGTTGCCGAGTGCATCAGGACCGCCCCGTACACAGCCCCGGACCACGCCAGGTGCATGGGGCTGGGCCCTCAGGAGCAGTACTGTGTATGGCTCTGATGAGTAGCAAGATGTGGGTTTAGAAACAGACAGGGACCACCTTCCCTAGGTATGAGGACTTAACTTCCTGTACATCAGAGAAAGAGAAGTTCCTGAAAAAAGACGTGTGGACGGGTGGATTCCTGCCCCCTCCACACCCCCTGTCCCTGCCAGGGAGCAGAGCTGTGTGCGGCCCGCCACCTCTCCCCGGAGCTCAGGCTCACCCTCCACCTGCCCCCGCCCCGCCATCATAGAGGAGACCCAGGGCAGGGCGGCGCACTGTTATTGCTCACGGTGGACGTCATGGGAATGCGGGGGCCTGGTAGATGTTCCCTGTTGGAGCGTGTTTTCTAAGGTGGAGGCC
Organism: Madoqua kirkii; assembly: GCA_006408675.1. Taxonomy (NCBI): domain Eukaryota; kingdom Metazoa; phylum Chordata; class Mammalia; order Artiodactyla; family Bovidae; genus Madoqua; species Madoqua kirkii. The sequence continues at coordinate 28,908 of SJYC01078510.1, forward strand.
GCTTACCTAAGACGCCAGAGGGCTGCAGCGTGGCAGGAGGGAGTAGGCCCGCCCTGTCCCTCCCGTCACCCAGGCCTCACCTTGCTCGCGTCTTTTTTGCCCTCGTGGATCACGCTGTGTTATGTTCAGTCCTGCCCTGCCAGCTGTGCTGTTGTTAATGTGCATCTTTTTATCTTTTCAGCCTCAAGATCCTGGCACGGTTGATGACTGCTAAATTCTTACACACAGAAATTCGAGAAAAAGGTGGTGCTTACGGCGGAGGCGCCCGGCTCAGCTACGGCGGGATGTTCACGCTGTACTCTTACAGGTGGGTCTGAGCACACTACACATTTCAGAAAGATGTTCCCCTGTTCTCACCACACCAGCAGTGGGGACAGATAATCCTGGGAACCGGGGCCTGAAACAGCTCTAGGGTTGGTGACCAGGGTGTGTGGGAGACAACCTGGAAACTCTCGGGGCTGGGCTGGGTCCTCGGGGCCACAGACTCTCCTGCCCACTCTCATCTCCGTCCTGCGGCCCCACTGCCTGAGGGCAGGACTGACACCCCAGGGAAGGAGGGGCTTCCCTCCTCACGGGCTGGACGTGATTTTGGTCGTGCGGGGTCCATGGGTCTCCCGAGGGACGGAAACCAGGCATTTTTCACAGATGCCCTGGGGACCACGTGCCTGTGTGAGGACCTTGGAGGATTCTGTGCTCAGGGAGGATGCAGGAGACCGGCCTCCACAGGGGCCATTGTTGCATCTGGGGCGTCTCATGTGTGTCTTCTGTTCCCTCTGGCCAGTCCCTGTCCTGGTGGCAGAGGTGTCATTAGCGTGGTGACAGGCTGGGTCTCCAGGGACAGTGTTGGTGGCTTTTGCGGCCACTCATCAGTGTCCAGAGCCCTGGGGTGTCTGTACTTTGTGAAAACAGCCACTGATGACCCCAAAGTGTGGACAAACTCATCATACTTGGTTGTTCCTTGTTGATAAACGTCAGTGTCTGACCCCTCGGGTCTCCAGGGATCCACGTTCCACGGAAACACTGCAGTCCTTCGTGAAGGCCATCGACTGGGCCAAGGCTGGGAGGTTCACCAAGCAGGACATCGACGAGGCAAAGCTGTCGGTCTTCTCTGCCGTGGATGCTCCGGTGGCACCTTCAGATAAAGGTGTGTGGTGTAGCAGACACACCTGGAACCCCAGTGCTTGAGCTCGTCCTCCCGAGACTGCTTCCTCCTTTGCCCAGCGTCTCAGCCGAGTCGGGAGGAGCGAGCCTGAGGGACAGTGCCGAGACCTGTGGTGGAAGCGGGGCTTGAAGGCTGGGGGTGGCTGCGTGTCCCGACAACCACCCCATCCTATCCCCTGTACTCACTCTCAGGCCTGGACCACTTCCTGTATGGCCTCTCGGATGAGATGAAGCAGGTACACCGTGAGCAGCTCTTTGCCGTCTGCCATGAAGACCTGGTCGATGTGAGCAACAGGTGAGTGGGAGCTGGGTGCTTAGCGTCCAGTCCCTGTGACCCCATGGCGCCTGAGTGACCACTGCCCCCCTGCCTCTAGGTACTTGGGCGCTGGGAGAAACACACATGCCGTGGCTCTGCTCGGACCAGACAACGTGAGCATCGCGAAGGACCCGTCATGGGTCATAAGACAGCGGTGACTAGATGCTGCGAGCATCGCCAAGGCCCTGTTGTGGCCATAAGACAGCGGCGACCTGCCTCCTGACTCCGAGTGCCTTGCTTTCCTCACCTTTTAAGTTATTTTTTTAGTAAGACTCTTGATCACGTATATGTATTATTTATATATCAAATATATATGATCATATATGCATGATATCATTTGATATCATTCTTAAAATTTTGCATAAGGTCTTGCCTGGCAAATCAGATGAAAACTCTTCCGTCTTGAAGAAGGAAATAGTGATCACAAAGAAATTAACTGAAATCATCACTTACTAAATGTCTTGAGACTTTCTGAAGCTTTAAGGCTGTTTTACCTTACTGTCCTGGTGCATGTCTTTTAAAACTAAAAGGTGACTCTGACCTACCTGTGCTTTAGACATTATTTTAAATGACTGTTTGCTGAAGTAGTTTTTAGGGCCTTTATGGAGAAATGCACGAGGTGTCCCGACGCTGGCCTCCACTCACTGGCTGCGGGGCAACCGTGTCCAGTCAGGCTCTGCTCCTAGGGGCACTGACTCTCCCCCATCCCCCTCCTCCTCCAGCACACAGGGCGGGGGCAAGGGTCCCTTCTCTGCAGACTCTGGGGTGCATGCCTCCATTCCCCCTTGGCAGCATCACCTTCCCTGGTCCAGGGCCATCTGTGCGCTGGGCATCACCCACGTGTTGCAGGTCAGAGCACTGCCTATTTCCTCCAGTGACTTTGCCCTTACCCGTGGCCAGCTCCAATTCCCTAGAAAACACCTGTCTGTTTCTGCCAACAGAACCCTGACAGCCACCCGCACACCCCGAGGTCTTCCAATTCCCACGTAAAATAAAGACACTGGGCACAGTGGTTGGAGTTGTAGCAAACGTTTAATTCTGCGGGACCCGCAGGTTGTGAAGCAGGAGATAGGACAGCACAGGCGGCCCGTGCGCCAGGGCCAGGGGTGGACGTCATGTGGACGATGCTTGTGTAAAGTGCTCATAAATAACTGGACCACGATAGCCGGCGGGCGGCACTAGATGGCGGCCGGCTCCTCGGGGCCACGGGACTGCACAGGCTCCAGCTGGCTGGCATCCGACACCTCGAAGCTGACCTTGTACTTGGCCAGGATCTTCATGAGGGGCCGCAGCTTCAACCACCACTGCTCCTTGGGGATCCGGTGCCTGCAGGGGGGACCAGGCTGAGCAAGGGTGGCCCCACCCGGGGGGCCTCCCCCCGCCCCTGGCCTCAGGCGCTTACTCGAAGTCTGTCTCCTTCTTCAGCTCTGCCACGGGCTGGAACAGCAGTGTTCTCTTGCTGATTCCCAGCACACACACAGAGTCCTCACTTACAAATTTTTTTCCATGAAAGGTAGAAAGATGATGTAAGAAAACAAGTGGTGAGGTCTAGATATTGGCACAAATTACCAAGGTTTGGAGAGCAGGGGGCACGGAGAGCTGTAGGAACTGCAAAGACGGTAAATTGTGTATTTTCATGCCAAACTTCACAGATTCAGACAAAAGCAAGTCTATAAACATGGAAGGCATGCAGCCGTCAGCTCTCCCAACAGCAGAAGCACAGCCAGGACACAGGCAGAGGTTTATCAAACATCCAAAATCAGGACTCTGAGAAACGCTCTCCCCAGAGAACCCCTAGGCCCCTAGGATGCTAGAACAAGTCAGCCCACTACACGGAGGGGAACAGAGGGGATGCAGCCTAGGGGTGTCGGGGGTGCACCCCAGGGAGACAAGGTGAGTGTAACATGAGCAAGTCAGCTAAAGAAAATCCGAGGGACCATCCATCTCATTCAGTGCAAAAGTGTATCCTAGCCTTCATGGCTGAAACAATTCTTAGCAAACATCAGAGCATCCGGTATCCACCAAAGACCATCAGCAAAATAAGTTGCAGAAAGACTTCACTTAAACATTAGGGAGAATTCTGAGTCATGAAGCACTGAGGTGTTCCCTGTGTTACCCAGGAGACAAGACAGGAGTTCTGTCACTGTGTCTGTTGGGGTTTCTCTGGAGGAAACTCATCCACAAAAAGTCAAGGAAGAAAAAGATTTGCATGTAGATGCTGTGTGTAAGAAAACCAAGAAAAGTCACATCCATGCGGATGCTGTGTGAGAAAACCAAGAAAAGACACATCCATGTGGATGCTGTGAGAAAACGAAGAAAAGAAGATGCATTTACACACAATTATTACAGTTTACATCTACATCAGTGTATAAAAATAAGTTGTATTTCTGTACTCCAGCAGTTAAGAAATTGTAATGCCCTTTACAGTAATATATTTTTAAAATCACTAAGGAATAAACTTATAGTCAACAGCTTTATGGAAAACAATGCTTTAGTAGCAAAGGGTCTAAATATATGGAAATTAAATTTTCATGCATTAGAAGATAAATATTTTTTAAATGTCAATTCTTCCAAATTATTTGTTATTTCCATGTAATCCCCACCTCCAAAAATCCAACAGAACTGATGGACACAAACAGGAATAGCTGAAACTGGGAGAAAGCCCAGGTAGGACTACCTGATGACAGTAATTGTTCGCCAAGCTGGAATATTGGTAAGATTGCTAACTGCCAAAAAAAGAACCAAACAATCTTGAAACTCCCTTAAGTTTCTGGGTTCCTGTTCTTGGATGGAGATTAATTGTACTGCAGATTAGGGGGAATGGATTTTTCAGTGGCTAGCACCCAAGTAGTTACTCACATGGAAAAAAATTAGACCTTAAATGTTATACCAGTTCAAGTGGGCTAAAAACCAAATGGAAAAGGTGAATATTTTAGTAATAAAAAGCTCAAACCTTCAAGGATAAAGTTAAAAAACTGACATTACTAAATTAAGAGTTCTTCATAAAAAGATAACAGAAAACAAGAGGGTTTGCCAAATGGGAGATACATGTCTGCAATCTGTGACTCAGAGAATATAAAACATGGACCTTCTCCCAACATACAATATCAAAAATTCTTAAAATGTTTTTAAATTCTAGGAAATAACACAGCCCAAACAATCAGATAACAGAAAGAATTAACAGAATAAATGAGTGCTGGACCAGCAGGAGGGGCCTGGCCATCTCCCTGCTGACCTGGAGGGTCAGCCTCCAGCAGCTACAGGGGGACCGGATACCCACCATCACAGCAGCAGCTCAGAGGTGACACAGATAGGTGAGCCCTAGGGAGGGCGGGGTCCCACCAGTGAGCGTGTGATGGGCTAAACTGGTCTGGGGAACTGGCCTCGCTGGGCCTAGGCAGTGGCTGTGACCCCGGAACCACTTGCTCAGGGCCAGGTGGGTTCCAGGCCATAGCAGAGACCAGCTCCCCTCATGTAAACCACAAAACCAAAGCCTTGGAAGGTTTAATCCTGCGAAGTCAGACCCTGAAGGAAGGATCGCAGGGCTGCTGCCCTGGGGAGGGGCTCAGAGGTGGAGAGAGGACCCTCCGGGGAGGAAGCTGTCCAGGTGCCTCCCCATCCCTTGCTGTCTTCCCCAAAAAGAGAGGCCATAAAGGAATACTGGAAGGTGCCACGCGTCTTAGGTAAAGCACAGCAGAGAAACAGGGAAGGTCACAGTGGGTCTGGGGCCCTCAGAGCGGGCAGTTTCGGAGTACCTCCTGCAGTAATTAGCGTTCTGTTTCCTTAAGTACATTTATTCCTAGTTATAACCTAAGCCACAGGCAGCAGCTGCAGAAGTCATGTGCAGCCCAAAGCCAGATGGACATGGGGCAGAAACGCGCCTGTGCAGAGCACGGCCCTCCCAACCCACACCACCTGCCACCGATTGGTACCTTTCCCCGCAGACTCCCTCAGTTTCGAGCTGATCCACTGCATGGCTCTGGCGGAAATTTTCGTTCCAAAGTTTCTGTCGAACGGAGAAGGTGCCCCGCCCTGTGGTTGGTCAGAGTTACACAAGAGTTAAGACGCCAGCACCTTCCTGGCTGTTAGCTTTTAAAATGGAACAGAAGTTACAGTGACTAACAAAATTCACAGCCTATTTCTAAGAAACTCTATAGTTTGTAAACACGAGTTTGTGGGTCTGTTTCTATCTCCTTGTATGTGACTGGGACCAAACAAACCACAAGAAACCCTGTCACTCCTGCAGCCCAAACCCCCCGGTCAGGTATCACTGCTTCCTGAGGAGGTGGCTTTTAATTGGCCAGACCCTGAGCATCCTCCTCATGTCAGCATCTTCATCAGGACCTCTTCAGCTTGTTTTGGGGAGGCCGTGGGGAAGGGTCACAGTCCTCTTAAGCAGCTGGTCCACTCTGTGGGCTCACTTTCAAAAAGACCTACACACGCCTACCACACATGCCATGGTGTAACTTGAAGGCAGTCAAAGAGTTTGTGGACCCTGCACTATGAGCTCCTGAGACAAGGACTGAAAGGTGGTGATGGGCAGGCCTGCTGTCAGGGGACCGGGTGCCGCGACTCCACCCCAACCGCCTGCCCTGTCTGGAGTGCACTGACATAGGGAGGGGCTCAGAGGTGGAGAGAGGACCCTCCGGGGAGGAAGCTGTCCAGGTGCCTCCCCATCCCTTGCTGTCTTCCCCAAAAAGAGAGGCCATAAAGGAATACTGGAAGGTGCCACGCGTCTTAGGTAAAGCACAGCAGAGAAACAGGGAAGGTCACAGTGGGTCTGGGGCCCTCAGAGCGGGCAGTTTCGGAGTGCCTCCTGCAGTAATTAGCGTTCTGTTTCCTTAAGTACATTTATTCCTAGTTATAACCTAAGCCACAGGCAGCAGCTGCAGAAGTCATGTGCAGCCCAAAGCCAGATGGACATGGGGCAGAAACGCGCCTGTGCAGAGCACGGCCCTCCCAACCCACACCACCTGCCACCAATTGGTACCTTTCCCCGCAGACTCCCTCAGTTTCGAGCTGATCCACTGCATGGCTCTGGCGGAAATTTTCGTTCCAAAGTTTCTGTCGAACGGAGAAGGTGCCCCGCCCTGTGGTTGGTCAGAGTTACACAAGAGTTAAGACGCCAGCACCTTCCTGGCTGTTAGCTTTTAAAATGGAACAGAAGTTACAGTGACTAACAAAATTCACAGCCTATTTCTAAGAAACTCTATAGTTTGTAAACACGAGTTTGTGGGTCTGTTTCTATCTCCTTGTATGTGACTGGGACCAAACAAACCACAAGAAACCCTGTCACTCCTGCAGCCCAAACCCCCCGGTCAGGTATCACTGCTTCCTGAGGAGGTGGCTTTTAATTGGCCAGACCCTGAGCATCCTCCTCATGTCAGCATCTTCATCAGGACCTCTTCAGCTTGTTTTGGGGAGGCCGTGGGGAAGGGTCACAGTCCTCTTAAGCAGCTGGTCCACTCTGTGGGCTCACTTTCAAAAAGACCTACACACGCCTACCACACACGCCATGGTGTAACTTGAAGGCAGTCAAAGAGTTTGTGGACCCTGCACTATGAGCTCCTGAGACAAGACTGAAAGGTGGTGATGGGCAGGCCTGCTGTCAGGGGACCGGGTGCCGCGACTCCACCCCAACCGCCTGCCCTGTCTGGAGTGCACTGACATGCATACCCCAAGATTCTGTCCAAATCACTCTGATTTCATGCAGGTCTCAAAGAGCTGTCATTTGTCTGACACTCCAGTTTAAATGGGTATGAAGGCCTGATACTGAATCAAAGTATACTGTAGAGAAGTTATGACCAACTTAGCATATTAAAAAGTAGAGACATCACTTTGCCAACAAAGAACCATCTTAGTCAAAGCTATGGTTTTTCCAGTTGTCATGCATGGATGTGAGAGTTGAACTCTAAAGAAAGCTGAGTGCCAAAGAATTGGTGCTTTTGAATTGTGGTGTTGGAGAAGACTCTTGAGAGTCCCTTGTACTGCAAGGAGTTCCAACCAGTCCATCCTAAAGGAAATCAGTCTTGAATATTCATTGGAAGGACTGATACTGAAGCTGAAGCTCCAATATTTTGGCTACCTAATGCGAAGAATCAACTCATTGGAAAAGACCCTGATGCTAGGAAAGATCGAAGGGGAGAGGAGAAGGGGACAACAGAGGATGAGATAGTTGGATGGCATCACCAACTCAATGGACATGAGTTTGAGCAAACTCCAGAAGGTGGTGATGGACAGGGAGGCCGGTGTGCTGCAATCCATGGGATGACAAAGAGTCAGACATGACTGAGTGACTGAATTGACTGACTGAATCAAGTACTTAATCTGAATGCATCTTCCCACTTAACTGGTGTCACTATGTATATGGAAGTGGACTGTTTTCTGACAAAGCCTATCTGCTCAACTGTCAGAACAGAAAGTGTTCCTGAGGCTGATGATAACTGGTTTAACAGCATACATAGTTCAGATGCCGATTTTAATCACTGTGGAATTGACTTAGGGATACACTTCCTTTTTGCAAAACAGCCAGCACAGGCCATCCAAGTGAGATAAGGCGTGAGGCCGTGCCCCGCCCGCAGCCCACCTGCTGCATGTGGCCCAGCACGTTCTTCCTGCAGTCGAACACGCCCTTGCCCTCCTCGGAGTAGAGCTGGTAGATAAAGTCGGTGGTGTAGTTCTCGCTGCAGCTCTCGTTCCTGCAACACACAAGCCCAGGGTCGTCCTGCCCCTGCAACCATGCCACCCTCGCTCCTTATTACCGCAGCGTCATCGTGACAGAAACCGCTGAATCTTAAGAACGGAAACTGATGACCAAGCAAAACTGGATCTCTCAAAATGGCCCCTGAGTCATTTAAACGCCCGCTGGTCTGAACACGGAGCAGAGCGAGACCATGCGGAGGAGCAGCCGCGCTCGGGGACCATGGGCTGTTACCTGAGCACGAGGCCCCTCTGGATGCTGGTCTTCATCTTCTCTGTCAGGTGCTCCACGTTGGACTAGGAAAGTCAGGACACTGTGATTAGGCGCCTGCTGTGTGCCAGGCACTGCCCCACATGTGGCTGGTGCGGCTGCTCTGAGCTGACCTCGTGGCAGAGGGGACAGTGGACAGTGATGTGTCGGCTAGTGACACCCACTGGGGACAGCGGCACGTGGAGACCACAGCCGGGGCGGGGGGTTGGGGGTACGGCGTCAGTGCACCACTCGGAGTCCGCAGGCGATGCCTGAGAGGCGAGCGGTCCCCTGGACACTTCACTGTGTGCTCCGTGTGCTCGCCTGAGGCTGCTCCCCAGGCCCCCGGCCAACGCCCGCGCCTGCTATCTCAGGGGAACACGGCTGTCACCTGACTTTACACAGAGGCTCCTGAGCCTGCCTAACAGGCACGTTCAGGCAGGAGAATTTTCTAAGGAAGGACACGGCTTGAGAGAGGACGTGTGCGAGAAAAAGGGAGGGAGGACACACGAGCACAGGTTCCAAAGGAAGCCGGCTGCAGAAGAGCAGCGGAATGTCAGTTTCCTGTCCTGCTTTTGGGGGCGACAGTCCCCTGGGCTGAGTCCTGGCTGGGGCAAGCCTCCCTGGGGGCACTGGGCAGCCCTCCCCATGTCGTCCTCCCCGTGTCCTGGGCCACAGAGGACAGGGGCTCCTCCAGGCAGGGGTCTGTTCTCCATTGCTGCACAGTTCCCCTGGCTCAGATCCACAGGGACCCTGAGCTCTGGCCGCCTGTGCACCCGAGGCCTGGACGTGGTGGCCGTGAGCTGGCAAGGCCCCTGGCGCCTAGCACATCCATGTCCCTGCAAGTGTAGGGCCTCCAGGGAGGGCGCTAACTGCTTCCCAGGTAAGCGTGTAAGAGACACAGTTACAAACTTGGGGTATGAGCAGCAGGTGCCCTGAAACCTGTTCCAGGAGTCACCCTGTCCCTGCACATGGAGCTCTAGTGCATCACTGGTGTCTGTGACACGGTGGGGGCAGGGGGGGTGGTTCCTGAGACCCTGGACTTGTCAGTCAGTGACCCCTGAGGCCCCGTGTCCACGCACCTGCAGGTCCCGGATGTCGAAAGGCTCCTCGAAGATATAGGCAGCGTCTGCACCAGCCGCCAGCCCCCCCATGTTGGCCAGGTAGCCGCAGAAGCCCCCCATAGTCTCGATGATGAACACGCGCCGCTTGGTCCCGCTGGCCGACTGCTTGATGCGGTCGCACGTCTGCACGAGGGGACACGGTCAGGAGATGCGGACACCGCCCCACGGCTGGCCCTGACCTTGGACAGTGTGCTGTGCCCTGGGCCCTGGCCTCTCAGGGCTCGTCAGCAGGCATGTCCCTGCTCTGTTCTCTCCTGAAACGCTCTGGGGACACTTTGGGGGAAGAAGGCTTTGTGCACCAAAGTGTACCACCACAAGCAGGGAGACCTTCATTCCAAGACTTTGGTTTAAACATAAACAAGCACTGTGATCACCAGACGGGCCCCATTCCATCACCCATGATGACCCCTCCAGCATCTGTGATGGATCACCACCCTCCCCAAAAAAGGACTGATCTCATCCAAACCCAGGGTGTGCTTCAGCAGCCAGGCAGCTCCACATTCTCCAGGAGCCCAGACAGGAAAAGAAACCACGTCAACGCGCCCATCTCGTCCTCCCGGTGCTCAGGCCTGGGGGTGCCCGGCCAGGTGGGGAGACACACAGGACCATGGTGTCCACGGGTCCTTCATGTGGTGCTGGAGCACTAAAACCTGCCTTGCCTGGCCTCTGTCTCAGGAATTCAGGATGGGGGATGCACAAGCCCCCTGGGCTGCAGGCTCATGGGCTCCGCTCCTGATCCAGAACAGCAGCTATCACCACCAACCGGCAAAGGCCCTCTCTTGTGAGGCCCAAGCACCCAAGTCTCAGCCCCACCCAGACGTGCCCATTGGCCTCAACAGCAGAGGTACCGGTAACAGCCTCTCTGTCTAACCATATGTCTCAGGAATTCAGGATGGGGGATGCACAAGCCCCCTGGGCTGCAGGCTCATGGGCTCCGCTCCTGATCCAGAACAGCAGCTATCACCACCAACCGGCAAAGGCCCTCTCTTGTGAGGCCCAAGCACCCAAGTCTCAGCCCCACCCAGACGTGCCCATTGGCCTCAACGGCAGAGGTACCGGTAACAGCCTCTCTGTCTAACCATCAGCTCATAACCTGTGCTCAACTGCCATTTACCAGGGCTCTGTGCCTAGCTAAGATGGGAACCCTCCAGCACAGGGGGCTCTGTACCTCTGGGGGTCCCCACTGGGGGAGGACACGGGTCCCACTGCCCACAGCACAGGCCAGGTAGGCAGGGTGCCGATGGGTGATGGTCAGTGCCAATGGATGCCAGGTGGGCAGGGCTCAGAGACGTTGGTCCCTCGGAGCCTGGGTGACATCAGCCTGCTGGGGCCCCACTCGAATGGGGCTGGGAGGGACTGTGGGTGAAGCCCCCCAGGAAGGGCGTCTCCTCCCCACCTCCCTGTGACCCGGGCTACACTGGACTCTCATACCCCCAGCACCGGGTTCCTCTGCCCACCCTCTTGCTCTGCGTCCTGTCTCCTCCAGCACCACACTGCCGCTGGTCACCTGGGGGCAGCTCGGGGCTTTTGTCCTGGTAGTCAGGAGCAGGCTCACCCAGAGTCCCCGAGGGAGTAGCCCACCAAGAGTCGGCACAGGTGGGCTCCTCGAGACAGGCTGAGCGGAAACTGTGCTAACCCGAGCTGATGAGAAGCAGGGCTCCTTTGCCTTGGAAGATCCAACAGGTCCCCGCTCCAGTTCTCCTTGAGTGGGAAAGACAGACCCTACGGGACCCCTGACAGGCTGTCTCCTTGAGCAAATGCAAAGATCTTACCTCCACAACCACGTTCAGGCCCGTGTCACAACCTATGGTCAGGTCTGTGCCTGGGACGTTGTTACTAATGGTGGCAGGCACCATGCAAACGGGAATGCAAAACTCAGGGTGGCTGTCGTGTGTCTTCGACAGCTCCAGCAAGCTCCGGAAAGCCTGAGCAAAGCGGGGGCGGGTCAGCAGGGAACCCACATCCACGACAGCCAGTGGGGAGGAAGCTGCAGGGGACAGACCTGGGGGGCTCAGGGTGCAGGGGGACACCAGCAATGGGGGGTTGCAAGGGAAGACCAGTAGTGGGCACTCAGGGTGCAGGGGGAGACTAGTAGGGGGGCTCGGGGTGCAAGAGGAGAGCAGTAATGGGGACTCGGGGTGCAGGGGGAGACCAGCACTGGGACTCAGGGTGCAGGAAGAGACCAGCAGGGGGACTCAGGGTGCAGGGGGAAGACCAGCAGGGGGAAGACCAGCAGGGGGACTCAGGGTGCAAGGGAAGACCAGTAGTGGGCACTCAGGGTGCAGGGGGAGACTAGTAGGGGGGCTCGGGGTGCAAGAGGAGAGCAGTAATGGGGACTCGGGGTGCACGGGGAGACCAGCACTGGGACTCGAGGTGCAGGGGAGACCAGCAGGGGGGACTCTGGTGCAGGCCCAGAGCACACAGGCCGGGGCAGGTGGGCAGCAGAGCAGGGCCAAGGCGGCGCGGGGTTAGTGGTGGGCGAGCAGCCAGGCCTTTCTGGCGTCAGGAGGAGATGTGCACGGCCACTTGGTGGGACCTTAGGGGCCAGGCTGCCAGGACCCCTCAGGTAGTGCCGGATGGCTGGGGAGGCAGACGCCCGCGGAGTCCCCTCTGCCCGGGCCATGTGACCCTCACAGGGAGCACTAGGGGGCTCAGGATCCCCAGGAAACAGTTGGGCTCTGATGTCAGAAAAGCAGGCTGCTCTCAAGCACACGACCAGGGCCCAGACCTCCTGCCTCCGCGTTAGTGCAAGTAACTTGTTAGTGTCCTGGTCCACCACCCGCCCCTGAGGCCACAGTGCCCCATAGCCAGACGCTCGCAGAACCGCAGAACCGGGGCTCTTCCCCGTCTTTATTCCTCCCGCTTGGAGCCACTTCCCACCCCTTGTGCGGGGAAATTTCCGGCAGGACGACCCGGGCTTTCCAGACAGCATGCCTCTCTGCCAGCCCTGCCTCTTCCATCCCCAGACTCCCAGACAGGCCGAGTTCTGGAGTCTATGGCCCTAGGACGAGTGGATGGTGAGCCCATGCTGGGTGAGTCCAGGGAGCGGCCATGCGGAAGGTCAGGGGGTTGCTCACCTGCCCCGTGCCCCACCACCGTCCTCAATCACCACCCCACCCAATCCAGCCCAGATCCCCACAGGGTACCTCCCCAGCCCCCATGCAGCTCAGGGCCATCGTGGGGCTGCCCAGATGCCTGCTGGATGCAGGGGTCGTGAGCCCGTAGTTAGATGGGCTCCCAGGCTGCCTGCACCGCCAAGGATGCTCTGGGTGGGGTCACCCGACATAGGGGCCAGGCGGGGCGCAGGCACCTTGAAATCTGACAGCAGTTCTACACTTGAACATTCTTCCCACCCTCTCTGACCCCCATCACTTCCTGCTTTTCCTCTGATCTCTGGAAAATGAGACAGACACTCAGAGCCAGGAAAACCCTGCCCAGGACCTGAGCCTGGGGCCCTGGGGGCAATGCTGAGCGAGCCAGCCGCTTGGGCAGCACCGAGCTCAGGTCAGCTGAGGCTCCGAAGGGGACCAGCGTGCGGCCCAGAGGAGGGGACCAGCCCCGCTTTGGCTTTAGACTCTCTGAACCCGAGCCCTGAGGACCAGCGCCTCCCCGGGACCTCGGGACCTCGTGATGGAGTAAGTTCCCCAGGATCTGTTTCTAGGAATGCATCCGTAAGCTCAGCACCCAGACTGATGAGGAGGGCACGTGAGGACAAGGGTTAAGTATCCAGAAGATGTGCCACTTGACGACAGCGGGCCACCTTGGTTCACCCCCTCAGAGGACCCCGGGCTGTGAGGTCATCCTGACGTCATGCGGTCAGCAGCATCCAGGCTGATACTCACCAGACAGCACGCCCCACCTCCCCAACCCCGGCCACCCAGTTCTGATGGCCAGAGTGTCCCCCAACGTCGCAGATGTCCCCTGGGGACAAAGTCACCTCCAGACCATCCTGGCCTCTGAGTGGACGAGGTGCCCAGGGCTGTCCCTAAGGCTGGGAGGTGGCATTGCCACCATCAGGACATCTAGACCCCAGATCCCAGGCCACGGAGGACTGTCCTGAGAGCACAGCTGACCGGACAGATGAATAGACGCTGAGCTGACTCTGGAAGCCGGAGGGCCTCCTGCCTCCCGGGGCGGCTTGGGAATGATGACCTCGGGCCCTCCCCCAGCACGGTCCTGCCTGCCACCCCCTTCTTGAATGTACCCAGCCCAGCTGAGGGCCAACCAAACCCAGGCCTCCTGAAGACTCAATTGCACTGCAGCTCAACACACACAAGCTGGGGAACCAGTCGGCCTCCCATCCCCCAGCTCCAGGACCCGCTGAGCAGGCCCAGGGAAGGGTCATCTCAACCACCGCCTGACCACTGGGCACTAACTTAGCAGCAGAGCATCCCCCCCAATTTGTTGGGCAGCCCTGGCCTGTCACCAACGGTGACCCCGGCTCTGAGAAGCTCCAGTAAAGAAAAGCCTGTGTGTTAAGGGCCATGTAATAAATCTCAAAACCTCTTGAAGGGAAGCAGGATGGACCATGTGGAATTTCCCCAGACCTGTCCTGGTTTTCAGATTTTCAACAACCCATGTGTAGGGAATCTCTATCACTTGGAAAAGTAATTCTTCGTAGCAGAGGATTCTGGGATTAAGAAGTGGGAGCACCCTGTCCTGCTGAGTGTGTGTGAAAGGCCACAGGGGACACAAACCAACCCTGGTCAGGACCCACCAACAACCCCCCGCAGAATTCCTGCCACCCCCGGGGTCTCGTTAGACAACAATCAGGACACAAACTCTGGCTGCTTCTACTGCAAGCGTGGCGAGAGCAGACCCAGACCCAGCTACACGGGAGCAGAAATGACACAGGACCTTTCAGCTCAGACCTTGAGCAGCCAGCGGTCAGAGGCTGAGTTAGTCCCACGGCAGCGGAAGCACAGACAGCATCCCCGGGGGCACAAGGGGCGGGCACAGGGGTGAAGAGGTCCAGCACGCGGACACCGGCCAAAGCCACGCCGGAAGGCTTTTTAGTACAGAAACTGCAGAAAGTTGAGGAGGTTCAGGAAAGCAAGGAACCAGCACCAAGCACTGCTTACTGCATACATCCTGCTCTAAAAGCTTTTCTTTTATTTACCGGCACTGGAGACAGATTTGATGCCCAATGGTTTAAGGGGAAAAAAGCTAGAAATATACCCACAACGCCTGTGTCTCCCAAGGAAAATAAAATGTGAGAATTTACCAGAAAATTCTAGACACTGTATTGAAAAAAAAAAAAAAAAAGGAGTTATGCATTCGGATCCTCACTGATCTTCAAATGCCCAAGCAATTTCCCAAGTGTGATTTAAATTTCTGATAATTAAAATGTATTTCTATGCTTTGTATGGACTTTGGTGCTGCTGCTGCTAAGTTGCTTCAGTCGTGTCCGACTCTATGCGACCCCATAGACAGCAGCCCACCAGGATCCCCCGTCCCTGGGATTCTCCAGGCAAGAACACTGGAGTGGGTTGCCATTTCCTTCTCCAATGCAGGAAAGTGAAAAGTGAAAGTGAAGTCGCTCAGTCATGTCCGACTCTTAGCGACCCCATGGACTGCAGCTTGCCAGGCTCTTCAGTCCATAGGATTTTCCAGGCAAGAGTACTAGAGTGGGTTGCCACTGCCTTCTCCATATATGGACTTTAGAGGGATAAAAAAGCATTCAAGTGCCATCAGTATTATTTCTGTATGGTTTATTGTCCCCAGTCCACAACAGGAGGAAGAGGACAGTTGTTTAAAAGGATCCAGGTCAGTGAATGAACTCACAAAATCTTCAGTCCAGCTTCTACCTTCCAACACCACAGCACAGGGCCCTGGACCCAGGTTTCATCACAATAACACAATAATGTGTTATAGGCTTGGGGGAAATTTAGCCAGAAAACAACGGAGGTGGGTTTAATCGAATATCCACATCACTGTGACTCAAAACTAGCTGAACTACAGATGATGTCACCCCGGCTGCAGCAAAGGGAAACGGAGGTGAAAATCTTTGGGGCCTAATTGTAGATTGTCAGGTTTCCCCTCTCTTTTTTGGCCATGTCAGCATGCAGGACCATAATTCCCCCCAATCAGGGATCAAACCTGCACCCACTGCCTCGGGAGCATGCAGTCTTAGCCACTGGGCCGCCAGGAAAGTCCCTTTATTTTAAAAAAGATAAACTTTTCAGCAGACCCCCAGCCCAGTCTGTCTCGAGCACACGGTACATAAAAGCGGGCCAGCGCCCTAGGTTAGTTCCGCAGCCCCGCCCTGCTGCCCACATCACGTCAGTGATGGTGTTGAGGGCGGTGTCCGCCCCGATGCTGAAGTCGGAGCCAGGCACGTTGTTGGAGACGGTGGCAGGGACCATAACCATGGGGACACAGAACTCCTCGTGCTTCTGCCGGGCGGCCAGCAGCTCCAGCAGCCCCAGGTAGGCCTGCAGGCGGGTGTGCGGGGCGGGGGGCGGCTGGGTGAGTGTGTGAGCTGGGGGGCGGTTGGGTGGTGGCGGCTATGCACTGCCATCTGGGCATCGGCCCAGGGCAAGACTAAGCCGCTCACGGGTGAGCGTCTGACTGTTTGAGGTTCTCAGGTTTTCTTTAAAGGAAACGTCAAGGTCATCATAAGGCTGATATTAAAAATGAAGGTGGACAATCCACAGGTAGTTAAAAGATAATAATCTGGCCCCATAACTGCCCTCCTCTCTGAGTAACCAATGGGCTTCCAACACGAGAGAGAGGGTCATCTCCACAAACCCAGTGGACGTGAGGACTCACTGAGCAGACAGCCCAGCCACGGGGTCGGGGGGGCAAGTGGCCCCCAGTCCTGCATTGCCTGTGCTCAGTGGCAGCTGGGCCCGTGGCTCCATGGCCCCCACTCCCGACAAGGAGCAGATGGCAGGGTGCTCACGGGAGCCGATGCGGGGTTCCCTCTCAAACCTGCAGCACCGGCCAGCAGGGGAGCAGACGTACCTCGAATCCACCGATAATCAAGAGCGCGCTGATGCCATGGGTTCGCATCTGCGCCGCGATGTCCTCCAGGTACTTCCCAGGGAGGGTGCTGGGGAGGTTCAAGGGGGTGAGCTCACGCAAGACCCCCTCTGCACCCCGCCCCTGAGGCCAAGTGGCATGACACTCAGGGGCAGGAGGTGCCCTGGGCCACATGGCTGGGGGGCAGCATAGCTGGGGAGCCACCCACGGTGGGTGCAGCCAGGAGTCAGGTCTCAAAAGAGGGTCTTTTCAAAAGAAAACAGGAAGAAACTTTGCGGCTACCTCACAGCTGGACCTCAGAAAATCCCATCGCCTGGTTAGGGACACAGTGAACCACAGGAGCTATTAAACATTCACAGCAGTAATCGTCTGGATGGAAATGTCCAGTTTTCAAGTCACATACAGACTACACACACCTCATCTGGAGTAATCTCACTCAAAGTCACCTCCACACACATCTGCTCACCTTAACTCTTTCACCCTCTGTCCACACATGGCTGCAAGTGGAGGAGGCAAAGGCTACTCGGCTGTCGAGAGAGCCCACCCAGCGCCCACCCCAACCTTTCTGCTGTATCCCCTGGGCATCAAGGATTCACTTGGGATGGGCTCCGCTCAGGGAAGGTGTAAAGAAATCATAGGGCTGGGTGCTCAGGGCACAAGAGTGTATGTGGAGTCGACTAGAGGGTTCCCCAGCATCTAAGCATCTTGAGAACATGCTGCCAGCCACCCCTCCAGCCCCGCCGCCCCCAGAGCAGCCCCCGGGGGGTGGGGCTCATGAAACAGACGAGCTGGGGAGTCACAGTCGGTCTGAAGAGGCCCAGGAAGCTGCCCTGCGTGGAGCTCCACCATCACAACACCATCCCCAAGGGCACTGGGGGGACAGGACCACAAGAGCTCTGGACACCTAGGTCAGCTCTGTGGAGCACTGGAGGCAGGCTGCCCAGCTTCAGGGCAGGGCAGGAGCTGGGATGATTCCCTTGGATGATAGGCTACCACTCATGCAGAATCCAGCACCCCTTTGAGCCCAGAAACCCATACTGTCCTTTCCTATAACATGACACACGCAGTAATGGTTGAGCCCAGAGATGAGAGAGAAACAGCCTCGTGTTAAATCAGCGCCTCAGCGGGAACACATCCCGGCCCCACTGTATCTGCCACAGGAACAGCCACGGTTCAGAAACCTGCGGTTTTGTGCGGAGCCCCTCGGGTCCTCCCTTGGGTGGTGGGGACCTGCTGGCTGAGCTCCCTGGGCGGTAAGCAGCATCTAGCCCCTCTGCAGGGCGCAGTCACTGCAGCTCACGCGCCTGCGTCTGCACTGCCCCACACGGGATGAGGGCTTCTGTCACCATGGGCTTGTTCCGACGAGGGAAACAAGGAACCAGCAGGGAAGCCCTCCCAGGCCCTCCCTCCGCTTGCTGTCTCTTTGAGGCCACATCTCACAGGCTCCCCACACCCGGCCTGGGTCCCCCCCAGCGTGTGGCACGGACGTGAGCTGGTGCCAATCCCTTCCCTCCCAGATCCCGGACGGGACATGAGTGCCCACAGTTCCTCTCCCTGAGGTGTGGTACGCTGCTCCCAGAGAGCAGGTCAGGATCAAGACGGGAGAATTACCGTTTTGTCCCAAGGATGGAGCCGCCTTGGCCGGTCCAGCCTCCAACGTCCCCCCAGCCAATTTCCTTTATCTAAGGTGCAAACACAGAGAGAAAAAGCTCAAGTGAACAAGTAAAGGGAAGGAGAAGGCATTACAAAAAGCTCAGAGTCTGCGCCTCTGACAGGCGGCGTGTCTGTAGGGATTTGCCGAACATGAAGAAACAGCTTTCCCTGAGAGGCGGGAGGAGCCAGGGCCTGAGCTAGACCCCAAGGTCCCACAGTCAGGGGCGCCAGCATCCCAAGCACACCTCCCCACTACCTCGCGTGCTCTGCTCCCCTTCCCACCTAAGGTCCCAGTTCTGAGATCCCAGAGACGCAGTCCCCACCACCTCAGAAATCCAGAACCTGCCTGTCACTGAAGCCCTTCCCCGTGGGCACCCCCAGGACCCACCTGGCCCTTGGCGAAGCCCTCGAAGCCGTCATACACAGCAAACATCTTGTGTCCTTCAGAGATGCCCACGCGCACGGCAGCGCGCACGGCCGCGTTCATGCCGGCCGCGGGCGCACCCACGTTCACGACGCCCACATTGCAGTTGCTCTGAAAGTCAGGGGGTGGGGGGTGGGGGTCACCTGCTAGGCGCACCCCCAAAGCCCCTGGCACCGCTGCACCCTGAGCGCACGCACAAATGAGAGGCTGGCGCAGGGACTCCAGGGGGGACAGGACCACAAGAGCTCTGGACACCTAGGTCAGCTCTGTGGAGCACTGGAGGCAGGCTGCCCAGCTTCAGGGCAGGGCAGGAGCTGGGATGATTCCCTTGGATGATAGGCTACCACTCATGCAGAATCCAGCACCCCTTTGAGCCCAGAAACCCATACTGTCCTTTCCTATAACATGACACACGCAGTAATGGTTGAGCCCAGAGATGAGAGAGAAACAGCCTCGTGTTAAATCAGCGCCTCAGCGGGAACACATCCCGGCCCCACTGTATCTGCCACAGGAACAGCCACGGTTCAGAAACCTGCGGTTTTGTGCGGAGCCCCTCGGGTCCTCCCTTGGGTGGTGGGGACCTGCTGGCTGAGCTCCCTGGGCGGTAAGCAGCATCTAGCCCCTCTGCAGGGCGCAGTCACTGCAGCTCACGCGCCTGCGTCTGCACTGCCCCACACGGGATGAGGGCTTTCTGTCACCATGGGCTTGTTCCGACGAGGGAAACAAGGAACCAGCAGGGAAGCCCTCCCAGGCCCTCCCTCCGCTTGCTGTCTCTTTGAGGCCACATCTCACAGGCTCCCCACACCCGGCCTGGGTCCCCCCCAGCGTGTGGCCACGGACGTGAGCTGGTGCCAATCCCTTCCCTCCCAGATCCCGGACGGGACATGAGTGCCCACAGTTCCTCTCCCTGAGGTGTGGTACGCTGCTCCCAGAGAGCAGGTCAGGATCAAGACGGGAGAATTACCGTTTTGTCCCAAGGATGGAGCCGCCTTGGCCGGTCCAGCCTCCAACGTCCCCCCAGCCAATTTCCTTTATCTAAGGTGCAAACACAGAGAGAAAAAGCTCAAGTGAACAAGTAAAGGGAAGGAGAAGGCATTACAAAAAGCTCAGAGTCTGCGCCTCTGACAGGCGGCGTGTCTGTAGGGATTTGCCGAACATGAAGAAACAGCTTTCCCTGAGAGGCGGGAGGAGCCAGGGCCTGAGCTAGACCCCAAGGTCCCACAGTCAGGGGCGCCAGCATCCCAAGCACACCTCCCCACTACCTCGCGTGCTCTGCTCCCCTTCCCACCTAAGGTCCCAGTTCTGAGATCCCAGAGACGCAGTCCCCACCACCTCAGAAATCCAGAACCTGCCTGTCACTGAAGCCCTTCCCCGTGGGCACCCCCAGGACCCACCTGGCCCTTGGCGAAGCCCTCGAAGCCGTCATACACAGCAAACATCTTGTGTCCTTCAGAGATGCCCACGCGCACGGCAGCGCGCACGGCCGCGTTCATGCCGGCCGCGGGCGCACCCACGTTCACGACGCCCACATTGCAGTTGCTCTGAAAGTCAGGGGGTGGGGGGTGGGGGTCACCTGCTAGGCGCACCCCCAAAGCCCCTGGCACCGCTGCACCCTGAGCGCACGCACAAATGAGAGGCTGGCGCAGGGACTCCGGGCCGCGAGGTCCGGCTGGGCTGGGGTGGGAGGGACGCACTGGAGGGGTGTGGAGTGGCCTCTGCGAAGCAGGGACCGAGCAGGGCAGGACGCAGGCCTGGCCGGAAGCAAGGGAAAGGATGGGGGCAGGGTCTCCTACCTTTGGGATTTCGGAGTCTGGCAGCTTGATGGCCAGCCGCTTGTAGGTGTTGAGGTTGTTCTCGAAGCTCCTGGAAGAAAAGGCCGGAGTCGGACCACAGGCTAGAGAGCAGGACAGGGCAGATGGGCTCTCTCGGGGAAAAGGGGCCCCAGATGATGCCTGCATGGGGTGTGGGTGGCTGCGGTGCAGGCTCCGTGTCCGGAGAGGAGCCCCAGGCGGTCCCAGAGACTGGGATGGATGCGGTGTGAGGGGGCTGAGGGGGCTGCGTCCAGGATGCAGCTAGCTTCTTTCCTGGAATGCTAGCAGCCACATGTCAGGCTCTCTCTCATCTCAGCTTCTGAACGACCCCCCACCTCAACAAAAACAAACACATTTCCCTCTAATTAGCCACCCAGGCCATCCACCAGCAGAAGCCGTGCCTCCTGTCTCATTTCTGGCTTCTTATGTTGAGACAGAAGTAGTGCGACCTGGGTACACGCTGACAAACAGAGGCTTCGGGGAAACAGTTTTCAGAACAGTCACCTTCCTCGGAGTCGCACAGCATCCTTAAATCTCCTCTCATCCATCGCCTTTTGTACCTCCTGGGTCTGTAAGGAAGAAAGAACATGGCAGGACTCAGTGTGTCCCCGGATCTGGCCCGGGGACACAGAATCAGCTGGGCCCTTCCATCCCAGGTTCGTTCAGGTTTGACCTTACAGCTGGCAGCTGGGATCAGCGAGCCCACACCACTTGGTCACCACCCAGCACACTTCACAGAATAGGACTAGAGGCACTGCCTGGGTAAGTGGTTCCTAAGATCTCAGGGATCTTGCTCCTGAGAGCAAGGCCAGGGGCTGAGTCTCCCAGGCCAGGCTTGGAACGATCCCCTTTGACTCTGGTGAGGAAAGAGCAAACAGAAACCAGCCGGCTCCTCGGGAGCAGGGGCAGAGAAATGGGGCTGGGGGCAAGCTGTCCTGGAGCCACAGCACTTGGGGTCCAGCACCGACTCCCCCTTTCAGCCCCAGGATCCCAGGCAAGTCACCCCTCTCTCTGAACTTCAGTTTCCTCAGCTGTGCGGTAAGAAAAATGGCCCCCACTTCTGCTGTCGTCTGTCGTGATGACCACATGCCAGGCCCTTAGGAAAAGACCCAGCAAGCAGGAGCTGGTCAGGGAGGGGCCGGCTGTGGCCTTGTGACCGTCAGGCTGAGACACCATGATGCATGGTCATTGGAGGATAAGCCAGTGGTACCGGCCGCCTCTGTCTCCAAACAGACAGAGACTGGACAGAAGAAATGTGCTCACAGTAAACCACTGCACGTCATTCCATGTTCTGTTCTTCTGAGCCACAGCCTCACACTCCACACACGACACATGCACAGACATGCACAACACATGCACACACTCATACATGCACACATGGCATGTGCACACTCATACACACACAGGCATGATGTGCACACACACGTGCATACATGCACATGCATGATGTGCACACTCATGCATATGCATGACATGTACATAGCCACATGTGCACATACATTCCCACATGCACATGTGCACACACATGATGTGCATTTATACATAAAGGCATAGCACCTGTACACAGACACATGCAGGACACATGTACACAAGAATGCACACATACACGGCACATGCACACACGTGCACACATACACACAACACGTACACGCTCATACACATGCATGACACATGTACATAGACACAAATATGCATAAACATCCTCACGTACACACATATCCAGGACATGTGCACGCTCATAAGCACATGACACGTGCACATTCATAAACATGCATGACATGTGCACACATGCACAACACATGCACACACTCAGACACACAGGCACACACCGACTCACATGAATGATACATGTACACACTCAGACACAGATGCACACATATGCACACACACAAGATTCATTTACTGCCACAGGCTTTTGGAAAGTACATTTCTAAGGTTTCTTTCAACAAGTCCCTTGACTTAATCACCTCTCTGTACACATTATAAAATACACACTGAGAAGATGAAATAAATCCATAGTCATGAAGAGACTTTGAAAAATAAATGGTAACAATTTCTAATGCACTCCACGGCCACCTCACCTAGTGGACAGTCCATTGGGAAATGGGCCTGAGGAGGTACTGCACGTCAGGGTGTCACCTGAGAGAGACACTCCCCAACCCATGTCACATCACAGATGTGAGGGTCTCAGGGACAGGAGGGTGGGAGAGGCTGACCCTGGAGAGGCTAGACAGTGTCCCTCCTGCCCTGTGAAGACTTTGGTCCCTGCAGGGCTGTCTGCAGCCTCATGGGAAGTGCATAGGTGCCCAGAGGATGCCCCCCATAGAATAGGCTAGACTCACCGTGGAGGCGGCTTACTCGTGTCACAGGACCGAGACGAGAGCCGACATCCCCATCCTGCCGTCCACCCCCCTGGATGGGGGCTCCTGGGGAAGTTCATTCACTCGTGCAGTGAACCCGGCCCGTGCCGCACTCACCATCTGTACACACTCCATCAGCGGCAGCCTCACTGCCTGGTTCCCGCTCAGCGACACCACGCAGGCCGGGGTCTCGGGAGTGGCCTGCAGGAGGGCAACCACGGCCTCCACCCCCATGCGGCTGGCCTGGAAACATCACAATGGTCAGAGCTGGCCCTCTGTCTGCCTGGAGCCCAGCTTGCTGTCCTAGGCAGAGGCCTGCCTGGTTCAGACAAGACCAGCTGCATCCTCAGCTTCCCCCTAGCTTCTCCTGCCCTGAGTCTCTGTTAGTCACTCAGTCCTTCCCACTTACTTCTAACCCCACTCCAACAAAGAGCTCAACTCCAGTAGGAACCAGCCATTGGGGCTGGGGGCTCAGAAGCATGCAAAGCAGGAAACGGAGACTGCACTCTGGGTCTCTGGATCCATTTCTAGAATCTGCACATGAACACTGCCTTTCCACCTTCTGGGTGTTGTCCCCCATGTTTGGTGGGGTCTCCCAGTGGGTGGCTGGGGGCCAAGGAACCCCCTTGGTGAGCAGGTCTCCCAGGGACTTCAGGGAAAAGCCACCCAACACTGTAGGCAGAGACGTCCTTCACTGATGGCTCGACCATGTCACCCAGTCTCCATAGCAACCTGGTCCCTTTGCAATCCCAGAAGCTTTCCTTGCCTTGAGACATGCCTGGCCAGCTCCAGCCTCACTCACCAGAATCCTGTCAAAGGCTGACGGCGTCCCGCCTCTCTGCACGTGTCCAAGGATGGTCACTCGTGTGTCGTAGCCTAGCTGCGTGACCACGAGCTGAAGGGAAACAGGACATAGCTGGGCATATCATCTTGTCCAGGACAGGGGGCTGGGAAGTGGAGAAGGTCTCTACCCTTTATGCACATCTATGTGCAAGAATGTCCTAGTTTCTAAATTTTACTTCCTGAAAGAATGTTAACAGCTTGCCGAAATCACTTTAAAAAAGAAAAAAAGGAGAGAGAGAATGCTTTAACTGCAGGTAAACCATTATCTCTCCTACTTTGCCAGTGAACATAACTAAAACAGGTTTTTAAAGATACTATTTCTATAGCTTGTATTTAAAAGCATGGATACTTTATAAAAATGTAAACTTTTCCATCAATGGCCTAAATTTGTAAGGTTGTATTTGAAAAGCACAGCACAGTAACGCCAGGCATCCCCTCAGGCCAGGGCCACGAGAACCCAGCTGGGTGGCCAGGCCAGGTCCCGTGTCCCCAGTGGCCCTCATTTACTCTATGAAAACGTTGGGGCTGGAGCGTGGGAATCCCATGGTCCCCGCCGGCTCTCATCCTCCACAGTCCAATCTCAACTTCACTTAAGTGGGTAAGAAAGTCTTTGCTCCGATCATACTCATTACTTCTATAAATACCAGCAGACAACTGTCACAGATCTCTTGATACTTTAATCACCAGGTGAACAGCGGGTCGGGGACACAGAAAAGGCGGAGATGCCAACTTGCAAAGCCACACTGAGAATGTGTCTCCCCTGATGGGCAGCTTCCACCAGAGCCCGTGGGCATTTCCCGGCGCTGCGTCCAGAACCTGGTCGGTTACCTTGGTGACTGGGATCCCAGTCAGTCCCTCCCAAGCCGGACAAGCCAGTGCCAGGCGGGCAGCCCTGTGGCCACAGGAGCATGGGGCGGCCCCCCACAGGGTGGAGGGGCAGTCACGAAGGCTAGCAGAGCACTTCCTCCGTGAGTAAGGTTCAGCTGATGCTCCAGCAGGAGAGAGGATGACTGTGCTGACTCCCCGGCTCCTGGAACCTTCTAAACCCAGCCAATCTCATGTCCTCTGTCTCTATCGGGAGAGCCTGGATCCTTCGGGAATACTCCTGACAGTATTCCAAAGGCATGGGTTCCCTAGAAGTCAGGAGCTGCAAGATCCTCATACCAATGAAACCACAGTCTTCATGAAAGTATTTTCAACCATTAAGAAGAACAGGAATACTTACCTAAGGGCACCCCGCTCCAAACCTCACCACACCCAAGCGCTGGAACCGCCCACTGTCAGGCAAGTATGGCATAGAGCACACTCACCTCCTTGATCTGCTCCGAGGTGATGGGCTTGTTCTGGGTGTCGATGGCCCCTTCGGCCACAATGATGATGTTCAACCTTTTCTTCCGGGCACGGTTCTAGGAGATGGAAGAAGAAACCCTCAGATGCCTAAACCACTGTGAACGGGGGCATCTGCCCAACTGATTGGGCCCTCTCCAGGGACACATGGGTCACCCGGTTTCATCAGCAGCGCTTCCTAAGGACACAAGCAGATCCCGGCGCCTGGGGTGAGAAGGTGGGATAGGTCGGCAGACACAGGAGGTCAAAAGCCCCCAATGCCTCTGACCCGGACCCCCAGATAGTGATAAGTCCAGAGACTGGGCTCCTGGGTCTCTTCTGCAGACGAGGCCTGCTGGCTCCCCCAGAAGACAGCTTCCTGTCATCTCCCTGGGAACCCGGCCCCAGCCTGGCCTTCATGAAGCAGAGAACCGCTCACATCCCCAGGCCAGAAGCAAGGGACAGTGAGCTCACGGGTTACTTCAGTGCTCACGGTCACCCCTGGACCTGTGCAGCTGACTCCAGCCTCAAAGGGGTGAGTCATCCCCGTTCTTTGTGCATGCGTGCCAAGTTGCTCAGTCGTAACCAACTCTGCCACCCCGTGGACTGCAGCCGGCCAGGCTCCTCTGTCCATGGGATTCTCCAGGCAAGAATCCTGGAATGGGTAGCTTATCCCTCCTCTAGGGGATCTTCCCAACCAATGCTATAATTCAGACTTTAGAGTATTGCAAAAAATGTATCTTAGGATTGTAGTCTTCCCTTCTCCAGGGGATCTTCCTGACCTAGGGATCAACTTCCCAGCCGAGGGATGGCTTTACCAAGTCTCTTATACAGGTTTTTGAGTCAAAGCGTATTTCATTAGTTGCTGGAAATCTGCTCTTGGAAACCATCACCTTAAAGGCGACGGCCATGTCTCATGGATCGTGGGTCCTGGTCGCACGTAATGTTTATGTGCTTACTAAATATGATAACTGGTCTCTGATCATGAAAGTATTTTCAACCATTAAGAAGAACAGGAATACTTACCTAAGGGCACCCCGCTCCAAACCTCACCACACCCAAGCGCTGGAACCGCCCACTGTCAGGCAAGTATGGCATAGAGCACACTCACCTCCTTGATCTGCTCCGAGGTGATGGGCTTGTTCTGGGTGTCGATGGCCCCTTCGGCCACAATGATGATGTTCAACCTTTTCTTCCGGGCACGGTTCTAGGAGATGGAAGAAGAAACCCTCAGATGCCTAAACCACTGTGAACGGGGGCATCTGCCCAACTGATTGGGCCCTCTCCAGGGACACATGGGTCACCCGGTTTCATCAGCAGCGCTTCCTAAGGACACAAGCAGATCCCGGCGCCTGGGGTGAGAAGGTGGGATAGGTCGGCAGACACAGGAGGTCAAAAGCCCCCAATGCCTCTGACCCGGACCCCCAGATAGTGATAAGTCCAGAGACTGGGCTCCTGGGTCTCTTCTGCAGACGAGGCCTGCTGGCTCCCCCAGAAGACAGCTTCCTGTCATCTCCCTGGGAACCCGGCCCCAGCCTGGCCTTCATGAAGCAGAGAACCGCTCACATCCCCAGGCCAGAAGCAAGGGACAGTGAGCTCACGGGTTACTTCAGTGCTCACGGTCACCCCTGGACCTGTGCAGCTGACTCCAGCCTCAAAGGGGTGAGTCATCCCCGTTCTTTGTGCATGCGTGCCAAGTTGCTCAGTCGTAACCAACTCTGCCACCCCGTGGACTGCAGCTGGCCAGGCTCCTCTGTCCATGGGATTCTCCAGGCAAGAATCCTGGAATGGGTAGCTTATCCCTCCTCTAGGGGATCTTCCCAACCAATGCTATAATTCAGACTTTAGAGTATTGCAAAAAATGTATCT
The DNA here is from genome assembly GCA_006408675.1 of Madoqua kirkii. Lineage (NCBI taxonomy): Eukaryota > Metazoa > Chordata > Mammalia > Artiodactyla > Bovidae > Madoqua > Madoqua kirkii. Next base: position 55,728 of record SJYC01078510.1, read on the forward strand.
TAGGATTGTAGTCTTCCCTTCTCCAGGGGATCTTCCTGACCTAGGGATCAACTTCCCAGCCGAGGGATGGCTTTACCAAGTCTCTTATACAGGTTTTTGAGTCAAAGCGTATTTCATTAGTTGCTGGAAATCTGCTCTTGGAAACCATCACCTTAAAGGCGACGGCCATGTCTCATGGATCGTGGGTCCTGGTCGCACGTAATGTTTATGTGCTTACTAAATATGATAACTGGTCTCTGCCATAGGTTTCCATTTTCTGCCTACAGAACAGGATGAGATGGTCATGAAAATAAGAGAAGAGAAAGTCCGCACACTGGGGTGGGGTTTCTGTCCTGAAAGCCACCCTTGTTTTCTGTGAGGCCTCACAAAGGAAATCTGCCTGACACCAGCGACCCACAGCGTGAGACGAGCATAGTCCACAGAGAAGAGAAAGGCCTGAGCCAAACCCACAGCGAGGCCAGCGCTGGGAGGGGGACCCCCTTCAGGGAGCTAGCTGTCGGGGCCCGGCCCGCTGAGAGCTGCGGGACTCGGGGAGGAGTCGACTCCCAGGCCCCCTGCCCCTTTTTCAAGGGGACGGTGGCACCATGTTCCCCAGATCCCAGCTCTCACATGGCCTCTTCCAGGGATGGCTGAGCACCCGCTTTGCACAAGTGGCTCAAAAGCTCAGCTGCTTCTCCCTCGCCTGTCTCCGCCGCAGCAGGAGATGGACGGACGGAATGCTCCCAGGTCACAGCCACAAGCCCGAAGCCACTCTGAGCAGAGAGCCTCCATGGGCCGAAAGCTCCTTGATATGGAACATGCCCACGGCCACCACGCCACAGGCCAGGCAGTGCGACCAGAGGCCGGCAGCCACGGGGGCAGAAGGCGAGTTACCTCTGAGAGCTTGACGCACATGTTTTCCTGCCAGCCTTCCTCCGGTGGGGACTCAGGAAGGAAGACCCAGTCAGCCCCGCAGGCCAGAGCGCTCACCAGGGCCAGGTACCTGCAGAACAGAGAGCGAGGGTTTCACGAGGCATCAGGGCTGGGCGCCCCTGCCCAAGACAGCCCCACAGATGGGACAGGCCCCTCCTGAGATGCTTGAGCTGGGGTGTGGGGCTCCCTGGGGACCTCCCACCCTGACTGCGTCCATGTGTCCATACCCGCAATGTCTCCCCATCACCTCCAGGACGAAGGTCCGCTGGTGGCTGGAGAGAGACAGAGGAGTGTCCACTTAGCATGGCTGGGCAGACGGCAGAGCCCCAGGTGTCCCCCTCATACGACCCACTCTGCACACAAGCAAACACCATGGGGAGTGTGTTTCAGGCTCTCCTGGGTGGAGGGGCTGCAGCGGTGAGCGCCCCTGGTCGTGTTCACCATGGGGGGTGTGTTTCAGCCTCTCCTGAGTGAAGGGGCTGCAGCAGTGAGTGCCCCTGGTTGTGTTCTCGTGCCAGGCCACCAGGACATGCGTCAAGGGCTCCACTGGGCAGAGTCAGGCTTCTCTGGCCAGAACCACAGGCCGGATGTGCCCGCATCAGCTCAGGAGACGAGAGCGAAGGAGTCAGGTCTGCACCCCGGGATCATGGCCCTTCCACAAACAGGAAACTAATTGCCACCAGTAACCCTGTGAACCCAAACGGGGGCTGAAGTTTGTCTCCAGCCACGGTTCCCCAGGCGTGGCCTGAGAAGGTGGCAAGTGGCTCGTCCACGACAGAGGCACGTGTACCACTGTCTCTCTCACTTGACTTTCGTGAAGGTGCTTTGGAGGCCTGAGGGAGCCAGGGAGGGCGTAACGGGAAAGGTTCAGCCCTGAGCCTACAACCCAGAACACGGCAGGAACCCCAGGTAAGGAGGGCACAGGGTGGGGGCTTGCCCAGCTCTGACCGGGCCATGCAAACCTGGGGCTCTATGGTCCGCCATTCCTACAGGGGAGCTTTGTGCAGGACTTGACGTGATCATGACTTATTTTTTTCATTTTTCTAAATTCTCTGCAATAAATGCGTTTCTTTTACAATCAGAAAGCAGTGACCCTTAAAAAATGGAAAATAAAGAGTAAACGAGGAAAACCACTGATTGCACCAATATAAATTGTTTCTAATATCAAGCGACAAGGCTTGTGGAACTTTCCAGGGCTGGCTCTGAGGTCCACACAGCCCCTCCCGCTGGTCCCTGCGTCCCCCACCTCTGGGCAGTTGTCATGATGGCGTCCACCACCTCGATGATGCGGTGGAGGGCCGAGTCCGTGCCGATGGTCATGTCGGTGCCGCAGAAGTCGTTGTCGATAGAGCCCACCATTCCCACCACGTTGAGGTGCCCGTGCTTCTGCACCTGCTCCGCGCTGATCTTGCCTGTGTGGGGACAAGCCGCACGCCTGGGATGACTTTGGGAGTGCGTGCTCCTACATGCATCTCCCACCCACCGTGTCACGCCCACGGGACCTAACCCTGCACACTGACGGACGTAAGAGCCAGGTGGAGGTGGAGGCGAGGACACAGAGGGGAGCAGTCACCTGACACCAGACAGGAGCACCAGCCCGGGAGCAGAAGCTGGAGGAGGGAAGGAGTGCACGCAGAGACGGGGGCAAGATGCGACTTCCGTCTGACAGCGGCCTGGCTCTGACTGTGGCGGGTCACCATGCCAGAAGCCCGTCCTCAAGGATGCAGTGCAACTAGTACCCTGACTCCCGACAGGCCTGTGGGGCCCCTATTTCATAGATGTACTTGGCACTCTCAGGACAGACCACCAGGGTTGGTAGAGCTGCTTAAATGGACCACAAAGGTCAAGGTCATCGCTGCCCCCACCCAAGTCACCACCGTGGTCTCCAAGCATCATGAGGCCCCTGGTGCTGGCGTGAGAGCCACCTTCCATTTCCCAGACAGACTTCATGGAATGTGTGGGTCATTGCTTCAGTTCAAGCTTAGCCCCTTCACAAGGTTGCTATTAATATTACTTCAGTTTGCTTCCACTGGTCATATTTTAAATTAAATTGGAATTACATAAAGACACATTTAAAAGATAAAAATCACAGGATATATAGGATTCTTGAAGATCCTTTCCTACACAGCTTCGGAGGTGATATAGGACCAAGTCTTGTACCAGTGACTGGAGGGACCCCAGGGGAGCTGGCAGGGACAGCCGCAGGTGTCTGAGGGCTGGTGTGAGCGGGGCCAGATGGCTTCACCGTGAGCCCCTGACCCTCCTCTGTAAAGCGGGGATCGGCACAGAAGCTCCAGATGGTTATCCTGAGCGGGCACAAAACCACCAGGGTCAAAGTGCAGCTGTGCCTGGCACATAGGATATTGGAATAAATGTTATTCTTATAATCACTTTTGTTATTATCTGAGCCACAAATCTGAGTCCTGAGATGGCAGCTTTGAGGTCTGCAGCACCGCCAGCAACAAACACCTGTGGGACAGTCCATGGGGCAGGATGTCAGCAGTGGGAGCGCTGACGGGCAGGGGTGGGCGGCAGAGACGCACCATCGCGGGCCAGCTCTTCCAGCAGCCCGCTCCACTCCGTCTGGAAGATGTGGGCCCCGGTGAGGCTGCCATCCCCACCAATCACACACAGGCTGCTGATGCCCAGCTGAACCAAGTTACATGCGGCCTTCAGGCGGCCTTCCCGAGTACGGAAGTCCTGGCAGCGGGCACTGCCGATGATGGTCCCTCCCTGGAAGAGAAAGAAACCTGTTTATCTGTCTCCTCCCAACTGCATAGACACCTGAACCGTGCGTGCTGGATATAAACACAGGACCTGGCGTAGATCTCCCGCCTTTTGTCTTTTCAGTTGATTAACCACAGAAGTCTGGAGTCTTTCCATTTTTAGCTCTGAACTGGAATTCAATGGCTAAAGATGCAGGACCACTCCCACAGGGGACAGAGTAGGGCAGGAAAACAAGGATGCAGCTGTGAGCTAAATGCATGGAGCAGAGAGAAGTCCATGAGAAGATGACGGCCATCCCTAAATGGACCACAAAGGTCAAGGTCATCGCTGCCCCCACCCAAGTCACCACCGTGGTCTCCAAGCATCATGAGGCCCCTGGTGCTGGCGTGAGAGCCACCTTCCATTTCCCAGACAGACTTCATGGAATGTGTGGGTCATTGCTTCAGTTCAAGCTTAGCCCCTTCACAAGGTTGCTATTAATATTACTTCAGTTTGCTTCCACTGGTCATATTTTAAATTAAATTGGAATTACATAAAGACACATTTAAAAGATAAAAATCACAGGATATATAGGATTCTTGAAGATCCTTTCCTACACAGCTTCGGAGGTGATATAGGACCAAGTCTTGTACCAGTGACTGGAGGGACCCCAGGGGAGCTGGCAGGGACAGCCGCAGGTGTCTGAGGGCTGGTGTGAGCGGGGCCAGATGGCTTCACCGTGAGCCCCTGACCCTCCTCTGTAAAGCGGGGATCGGCACAGAAGCTCCAGATGGTTATCCTGAGCGGGCACAAAACCACCAGGGTCAAAGTGCAGCTGTGCCTGGCACATAGGATATTGGAATAAATGTTATTCTTATAATCACTTTTGTTATTATCTGAGCCACAAATCTGAGTCCTGAGATGGCAGCTTTGAGGTCTGCAGCACCGCCAGCAACAAACACCTGTGGGACAGTCCATGGGGCAGGATGTCAGCAGTGGGAGCGCTGACGGGCAGGGGTGGGCGGCAGAGACGCACCATCGCGGGCCAGCTCTTCCAGCAGCCCGCTCCACTCCGTCTGGAAGATGTGGGCCCCGGTGAGGCTGCCATCCCCACCAATCACACACAGGCTGCTGATGCCCAGCTGAACCAAGTTACATGCGGCCTTCAGGCGGCCTTCCCGAGTACGGAAGTCCTGGCAGCGGGCACTGCCGATGATGGTCCCTCCCTGGAAGAGAAAGAAACCTGTTTATCTGTCTCCTCCCAACTGCATAGACACCTGAACACGTGCGTGCTGGATATAAACACAGGACCTGGCGTAGATCTCCCGCCTTTTGTCTTTTCAGTTGATTAACCACAGAAGTCTGGAGTCTTTCCATTTTTAGCTCTGAACTGGAATTCAATGGCTAAAGATGCAGGACCACTCCCACAGGGGACAGAGTAGGGCAGGAAAACAAGGATGCAGCTGTGAGCTAAATGCATGGAGCAGAGAGAAGTCCATGAGAAGATGACGGCCATCCCATGGAGGGGGGGACCCCACATGCTCTCTGAGCCCAAGGGGGGCCAGGGCCACTCACAAGCCATGGCCAGGGAAACCCCGTGTCCAGCAGCCCCAGGTAACACGGCTGCCCTTCTTAGTTGGGCTCACCACAAGTGCCAGCGGAACAGAAATTGAGTTCTGGCCATTCCCCACAGGAGCAACCAGAAAATCACTGCCTAGGGACACTTAATAGCCACAGAGAAGGACTGCTGGGCTCTAAATAATACCTGCCCTCAAAAAAATCCAGGGGTAACTGATCAAAAATAATTAAAAACAGGGCAAACTGTCAAGAAAAAAGTATCAGCTACGTACAGCTCACAATGTTAAAGCACGTGAGGAATGGCTCAATATGGGAAATTATCAGAGATGAGAGGATCAACACAACAATGAGGTATCACCTCAGAGAAACGGAAAAGGACACTGTTAAAAATCCACAGAAGTACACCGCTGGGGTAAGAACAGAGGACCCTTTAATGATGCTGGTGGATGTAGCTGGTAACAGCAATATGGAAGCGCATTTAGAAGGCATTACTATAAACAAACAGAGCTGCCCTGTGATCTGGCTGTCCCACTCTCAACAGCATCTGAGGAAAAAACCAGACTTGGAGAAAACCATGCACCCAGGCAGGCACGGCAGCTTTACAACAGCAAAGACGAGGAAGTACACAAACTTCCATGAACAGATGAGTGGATAAAAACAAGTGATACATGTACACAGTGGAATATGGCTCAGCCGTGAAAAGAACGGAAGCATACCATTCGCAGGAGCACGCACAATCTCAGGATAGTCAGACTAAGTGAGCAAGACTCAAAAAGACAGAACTCCAAGGTACCACCACCAGGCGGAATCTAAAAACGGGGGCAAATGAGCTCCTTCAGAAAGCAGAACCAGCCCCACAGGCTTAGAAACGTATGGTCATCACGAGGGAAAGGGGGCTGGCAGGCAGAAACTATCAGGTTGAGGTTATTTGATAAATAATGGTGTGTATATATATATTAATCAAAAACCCAACTGTATAGCGCAGGAACTCTATAAAACAGTAATAACTGATATGGGAAGAGAACCAGAAAAACATATACATATACATATATATATTATATATATATATATGACTAAGTACAAGTGAGTTTGAGTGAACTCCAGGAGTTGGTGATGGACAGGGAGGCCTGGCATGCTGCGATTCATGGGGTTGCAAAGAGTCGGACATGACTGAGCGACTGAGCTGAACTGAAGTACAAGTGAATCAAGTGGTTGTACACCTAAAAAACCCACACAACATGGTAAATCACCTATACACTCCCGTTCAAAACAAACATTAACATGAAGAAAGGAAAAAAGAAAGAGAAACGCAGGCTCTGTCCCCCACAGGCCTTGGTGACCCGGGCGGGGGTCACACCCCTGGAGCCCGAGCACTTGGGTCCCCAGGCTGGACCGTCCTGGGCTGGGGGAGCGGGAGGACGTGCCGGCCCACGAGCCCTCCCCGGTGGACCCTCTGCACGAGCTGCGGTCTCAGATGCGGGGGGCGGTCCCTCCTGCAGGTCCAGGCCTCCTGCCCCCACAGGAGGGGCGGCCTCAGGGCTGCAGGAGCTCTGGGCAGTCCCCTGGGCTTCATGGCTCTGCTGGTGGGGTTCCCACCTCCAGCCTCCTTCCTGAGGGGGCCCCCAACCCACAGATGACAGCACCCTCCCCAGACTGCTGTTGCAGGAATGGGGAGGTGTTCAGGGGACAAAGGGTAAGAGGGAGAAGTCAGGAGACACAGCCTTGGGTGTTTCCTCTGACACATTCACTCTAAGCTGACCAGGTCAGCTTCCTGAGAAACCAGAGTTGGGTATGGAGAAATGCCGCCACCTTGTGATTCTTTTTGTAACAACACCTTGAAAATAGGCCCTGCTGCTGCTGCTGCTGCTGCTGCGTCACTTCAGTCATGTCCGACCCTGTGCGACCCCATAGACAGCAGCCCACCAGGATCCCCTGTCCCTGGGATTCTCCAGGCAAGAACACTGGAGTGGGTTGCCATTTCCTTCTCCAATGCAGGAAAGTGAAAAGTGAAAGTGAAGTCGCTCAGTCATGTCTGACTCTTGGTGACCCCATGGACTGCAGCCTACCAGGCTCCTCCCTCCATGGGATTTTCCAGGCAAGAGTACTGGAGTGGGGTGCCATTGCCTTCTCCGGAAAATAGGCCCTGCTGGGCTCTTAATGTTCTAGAGGGCTTGGGGCTGGAAAGGACACCTGCCCTCAACAAATGCCCTGGGGTAAATTGTCAGAAAAGACTTCACAACAGGGCTGGTTTTCAAGAAGCCAATGTCAAGAGGTAAACTGTACTCACACAAATACGGACAGCATGGTAAGGTAGCCCACCTCAGTCAACACAGAAATGCAAATGAAAACTACAGGGAGGATTCACCTCACGTCTGTCAGAAGGGCCATCGTTAAAAAGATCTACAAAGAACAAATGCTGCAGAGGGCCTGGGGGAACGGAGAATCCACCTCCACTCTTCGTGAAGTGTAAACACGTGCAGCCTTCATGATAACAGCCTGTAGGTTCCTTAAAAAAATCCGCAGGAGCCAGTAATCCCACCCCTGGGCTTAGACACACGAAATCGCCATGCAAAATGACACGTGTATCCTGTCTTCAGGGCAGCTCTCTTTACAAGAGCCAAGACACTGAATCCATCAACGTGTCCAGCAACAGAAAAATGAAGTCTAAGTGCCACCTCTGTACCCTAGAGTACGCTTAGTCATATAAATGAGGAAAATGCCACTCGCAGAAGCAAGAATCAGCTGAGGGATGAGCTGATGTTACCCAGAGCAGGTTTGCCCTGTGTGAATTCTATTCACATGTACGGAGCTGATGTAACCCAGAGCAGGACAAGCATCCTGTCTTTTACAGGGGAAATGAATAAATCCATGCAAGAGCACTAACTTGCACAGAAAGGCAGCATTAGAAAACAGACTTATGGTTATTAATAAAAACCTAGGTAGAGGGATAAACTAGGCGGTTAAGACTCACACATACACATACTATGAATCAAATAGATGATCAAAGATGACCTACTGCAGAGCACAGGGAACTGTTCTGAACACAGTACAACCTACTTGGGAAAAGAACCCCATAGAGAACAGACACAGGTCTGCCGTTGCGCTGCTAAAGTGTTTCAGTCGTGTCCGACGCTGTGCGACCCCACAGATGGCAGCCCACCAGGCTCCCCCGTCTCTGGAACTCTCCAGGCAAGAACAGTGGAATGTGTTGCCACTGCCTTCTCCAGTGCATGAAAGTGAAAAGTAAAAGCAAAGTCGCTCAGTCGCGTCCGACTCTTAGCGACCCCAGGGACTGCAGCCCACCAGGCTCCTCCATCCATGGGATTCTCCAGGCAAGAGTACTGGACACAGGCCTACGTATTACTAAATGAAGGTCCTGTACCACCTAAAACCAACACCACATCAACCCTACTCTAACAGGATATAAAAATGAACTTATCAGGGAAAAAGAAAATAGTGTTGGGCATGAAGAGGTGCTGCCGCCTGGTAACAACTTCAGAACCTGTGCAGACGGGCTCTTAGGGACACGGGCCTAAGGGGCTTGCCCAGTCCCCATCTCTCAGAGAGAGATATGCTTCATCTAAATTATTTCACCTGATGAATGATTGTCACTTATAACTTTATTGCTACTTCTGTCTCAGGTATTCCTTTGGAAATGGTGCATGGATTCATTACATATTCTAATGTACTACTGATGATATGATAAAGTCAAGCATGTATCTGCTGATACTTTTTAAGTTGACCTGTCTTTATACTTAGAAATGTCTGTTAATAGTAGGCTTCTCTGATGGCTCAGAAGGTAAAGAATCTGCCTGCAAAGCAGGAGATCCACGTTGGATCCCTGGATTGGGAAGATCCCCTGGAGAAGCAAATGGCAACCCACTCAGGACTCTTGGCTTTAGAATTCCATGGACAGAGGAACTTGGCAGGCTACGGTCCATGGGCTCACAAACAGTCAGACACCACTGAGGTACTTTTACCTTAAGGGGCTGTTAGTTAAAAAAAAATACCACCTGCCCTCCACAAATGTCCTGGGGGTAGTCACTGAAATAGAATTCACCCAGGGTAAACCTTCAAGAAGCCAATTACAAGAGGTAAGGGTCACTCACACTGTTTAAACAAATCACAAGAAAAGATTTCAACATCATTTAAATTTTTTGAGAAATGCATATCAAAATTACAAGGCATCACCTCACATGGGTCAGAGTGGCCACTGGCAAAAAGCCTGCCAAGAACTGCTGCAGAAGGTGTGGAGGAAACATAGGCCACCTACAAGGAAGCTGGGAACCTAAACTGGGAAGTCAAAGCGCGGACAGTGTGCAGGTCCTTAAACAGTTGCAAACAGGATGAAATGAGAGGATTCCGTAACACTGCATACAATAATTAACTTGGAATAGATGCAATACCTAAATGTAAGGATCCTATAGAAACTCTTGAGAAAAATACAGGCAGCACACACTTTGAAATTTAGGGCAGCAAGTTCTTTATGAACCCACAACTCAGAATCATGAAAATAAAACAAAAATCAACATACAGAACCTAATTACCCTTCAAAGAGTTTGCACAGGAAGGAAACCATAAAAAGACAAAATGGGAAAAAATATTTGCAAAAGGATATTACCCCCAATGGCACCCCACTCCAGTACTCTTGCCTGGAAAATCCCATGGATGGAGGAGCCTGGTAGCTGCAGTCCAGGGTCTCGAAGAGTCAGACACGACTGAGCGACTTCACTTTGACTTTTCACTTTCATGCATTGGAGAAGGAAATGGCAACCCATTCCAGCATTCTTGCCTAGAGAATATCCCAGGGATGGGGGAGCCTGGTGAGTTGCCGTCTATGGGGTCGCACAGAGTCGGACACGACTGAAGCGACTTAGCACAGTAGCATTACCCCCAAAGAATTCATCTCCAGCACATACAGTTGATGCAACTCAGTAACAATAAACACAACGCAAAGACAAATGGGCCAAAGATCTAAAGGGGACATTTCTGCCAAGAAGGCATCCAGACGGCCATAAAGGCGGGGAAAAGATGGTCAGCATCACTGATTATTCGAGAAACGCAAGTCAAATGAAAAGAAATAAAAGTCCAATGAGGTATCACCTCATACCTGTCAGAATGGCTATCACAAAAAGTCTGCAGAAGTAAAAGAGGGTGTGGATTGGGGAAACCCTTCTACACTGTTGCTAAGAAGGTAAATCAGTACCTGCACTATGGGGACTGCAGGGAAGGTCTTTAGAAAGCTGAGCACCGAAGTCTGTTGTGATCCAGCTTTCCCAGGCCAGGCGCGATCCAGACAAAGACACCGGAGCCCCAGTGATCACGGCAGCACTATGTACAACAGCCACGTAAGAGAGGCAACCTAAGTGCCGACGGACAGACGCACGGACACACAGGTGGGGAACAAACACAGCAAAGCAATGTACTCAGCCACAGGAAGAGATGAAGTATGGCCACGTCCAGCCACGAGAAAGGAAGCAGGGCTGACCACACTGAATGAAGTCACAGAGACAGGGAAAGTCACACGCCATGTATCACTCCCAGGTTACATCAAAACGCAGACACAAATGACTTCTTCACAAAACAGAAACAGCCTCACAGACTTACAAAAGCAACCTATGGCTGCTAAGAGGGAAAGGTGCTGGGCAGGAAGAAATTAGGTTTGAGATCATTCTATAAATACTAGTGTGTTTATGTTAATCAGCAAAAACCAACTGATCAGTACAAGTAACCCTACTCAACACTTGGTAATAACAGACATGGGAAGAGACCCAGAATAACACGTGCACAACTATGTACAAGTGAATCAAGTTACTGTACACCGTGAAATAAAAAGCCACACAACATTATAGATCAGCTATACACTCCCGTTCAAAACAAACATTAACATGAAGAAAGGAAAAAAGAAAGAGAAACGCAGGCTCTGTCCCCCACAGGCCTTGGTGACCCGGGCGGGGGTCACACCCCTGGAGCCCGAGCACTTGGGTCCCCAGGCTGGACCGTCCTGGGCTGGGGGAGCGGGAGGACGTGCCGGCCCACGAGCCCTCCCCGGTGGACCCTCTGCACGAGCTGCGGTCTCAGATGCGGGGGGCGGTCCCTCCTGCAGGTCCAGGCCTCCTGCCCCCACAGGAGGGGCGGCCTCAGGGCTGCAGGAGCTCTGGGCAGTCCCCTGGGCTTCATGGCTCTGCTGGTGGGGTTCCCACCTCCAGCCTCCTTCCTGAGGGGGCCCCCAACCCACGGATGACAGCACCCTCCCCAGACTGCTGTTGCAGGAATGGGGAGGTGTTCAGGGGACAAAGGGTAAGAGGGAGAAGTCAGGAGACACAGCCTTGGGTGTTTCCTCTGACACATTCACTCTAAGGGACGACCAGGAACAGAACTTTCCCTAAGGTCAGCTTCCTGAGAAACCAGAGTTGGGTGTGGAGAAAAGCTGCCGCCTCGTGGCTGCTGTATGTAACACGTTGAAAATAGGCACTGCTGGGGTCTTCATGTTCAAGAGTCATCGGGGCTGGAAATGAGACCTGTGCTCAATGTATTTCCTGGAGAAAATCATCAGAACAGATCACAACAGGGCCAACTTCCAAAAAGCCAATGCTCCTGCTGCTAAGTCGCTTCAGTCATGTCCGACTCTGTGCACCTCCACAGACGGCAGCCCAACAGGCTCCCCCGTCCCTGGGATTCTCCAGGCCAGAACACTGCAGTGGGTTGCCATTTCCTTCTCCTGGAGAAGAAGAAGGAAGCCAATGATACTCAACAAATAAAAAGAGCATGGTAAGATACTCCACATCACTGATTATTAGAGAAATGCAAATGGAAACTACAATGAGGTGCCATTCACACCTTTCAGGACTGCCTGCACGAAAATGATCTACAGAGAATAGGTGCTGCGAGGGCCTGGGGGATGGGGGTCTGCCTACACTCTCGGTGGGGTGTAAGCGGGTGCAGCCACTAGGGAGAGCATTGTGGACGTTCGTGAAGAAATGAAAATCAGAGTTGCCCTGTGAGACGGCAATGCCACACCTAGATGTACTTGGGGAAAAAACAATAATTCACGAAGAGACACATGCCTGATTTTCACTGCAGCAACCTAAATGTCCATCTACAGAGGAATGGATAAAGATGTGGTACATATATACAATGGAATACAGTCAGCCATAAGAAGCAAGGAAATACTGTGATTTGCAGACAAGTGGATGGACCTAGAGATTGTATCACAGAATGAGGTCAGAAAGAGAAAAACAAATACAGTATTGCTTATACAAGGAATCTAGAAAAATTATACAGATGAACTTATTTGCAAGGCAGAAATAGTAAGAGGTGTGGTGAACGAACTTATGATTACGGTGAAGGAGGGGGAGATGAACTAGGAGATTGGGATTGACCCGTATACGCTACTGATACCATGTTTAAAATAACTATTGAGAACCTACTGTATAACACAGAGAACTCTACTCAGTGCTCTTGGTGACCCGAATGGGAAGGAAACCCAAAAAAGAGGGGGTCCATGTATACATATTATTACTGATTCATTTTGCACAGCAGAAACACAACACTGTAGAACAACTGTATGCCGATAAAAATTCTACAAAACTCAAGACAAGTCACAGATTAATATTAACACATACATTTCAAAAGATCAAACCGCAAGCAAAACACTTGTCATGAAGTCCATTCTTTCCACGTAATCTCTTTATTTCTTAATCGACTTGGAGCCTTCACTGAGCTGCATTGTTTCTGGAATTTATTGGGCATGACATACTCGGGCAGGCTTCTTTACAATTCCGTGTAAGAGCTATTTCGCCTGCAGTCGTAATTACCTCATCGTTGCACATGCCGAGGAAGTCAGCCCTGAGTCACGGGAGATGCTGTGTCCCCACTAAAGCCACAGCCCTCGGAGGCTGCTGGTCAGGGGCCTTCCCAGGCTACGGTCACTGACGCCAAATGGCACCCCAAACCCAACAGGCAAAGAGATGCACCGCTAAACATGCAGCACCAACAAACCACAACTGTCTCAACACTGATCTGCTCTAAAAAATAAAAAAGATCCCCCACAGGTACCACTCGCCATCAAACACTTGTTCTTGCAAGGATAATTCCTCAGGGTGCAAAGCTTTTTTCAAAAAAGAATTAAATGGAAAATTAAGAATGTATTCTTTTCATGATGCCAGGCAGCACATTCGCCTGTTTTAAGTGCTCCTGGAACACAAGCAGGAAAGGTTTCAGACCAGAGAAAACTCAGAGAACCGAGCAGGACGAGCGCAGCACATACCACTTGCAGGATGCTGGAGACGCTCTCCCAGTCGGCTTCCACAATGTTGCTGCCGCCGTCCACCATGCCCTGGTAGCCTGAGGAGGGAAGGACAGCGTTAAGACCAGGTTCAGCTGAGCTGACACATTAACCGATCCCTGAGTGACGTAAAACAGAAACGCCAGTGACAATGGAGCTGAGTTTCTAGGAGCCAGGAGCTCAGGAGCCAGCGTGATACAAGTTATACAGGTGATGCTAACGCTCTTCCCAGGTGCAGAACTGTGAAGAGAGCCCCTCAAATGCCATCTCCAGTAATGAGACTCTCTGCCCAGACTAAGCCAGGGTGCTACAGAGACAGAGGCATTCTGCCTGCTGTCCTCTGGCTCCCGAGAGATTGAAAAGGGACGGAATGACCCCAACACCATTGGTGATTCCACACAAACTCGCTGAGAACAGTGGTGTCAACCACACCGAGAACAGGAACACATCCGCTCAGTAACCTGGGAGGGCCTCCAGCTGCCGGGTGACCCGCAACTCTCCAGGCACGGGAACAGGGTCTGAAGGCACAGCTGATGCCACCCACCCCCATCCTCCTCACCTTGGGGCTGGTGCCAGCTCATGACCCCGAGCGAGGCTGCAAGAAGGTCTGGAGAGCCATGAACGCTTGGCTGGAAGCCCAGAGACAGTGACCTTTCAACTCTAAATGCAGCCCATTTTCCCCACAGAATATAAAAGATCAACGACGACGGAAATGTTCACTTGTGTCTCTGTCTATGTGACTCACTTTCCAGGGCATTTCACCCCTGAAAAGGAAAAGGTATTGGCTGTTTATAAAAGTTTAAAGTAATTATTGTTGTGGCTTTCTAGCCCCTGGAGAAAGGAAGGCAACCCACTCCAGTATCTGTGCTTGCAGAATTCCATGGACAGAGAAGCCTGTGGGCCACAGGCCATGGGGTCACAAAGAGTCGGACACGACTGAGCGACTAACACTTTCATTTCATTATAGACAGTATAATCACACACATTATACATAGCACATTATACATCAATATTGTACATAAATACATATACACCTGCACGTATGTGTCTAGTCTAGGGTTACACACATGACCTCAGGCTGGATCAGGGGTACCCACAACCCTGCCTAAACGCTGAAGAAGCAGCATTTCCTCCAGACACATTTCGGGCCAACTCCAAGGATCACTTTTATCTTTTTTCCCCATCTCCCTCCTTTCTTTCTGGAAACCACAGAGGGTGTACGTTTTTAGACTGCTCCATTGAAAGCCCCGAGCCCAGTTCAGCTGTCACCCTGGAGGGTGAGGGTGATAAGCCTGAGTGTGATGTGATCCAGGCCTCCTCAAGGAGAAGGAGTGCTTATCAGAGGTGCTATTTCGGTTTTGTCCTGGTATGTCAGCTACCTGAGGCAGGCGCTGTCCTGCAGGGCACCCTGCTACTCCAGAATCGGATGAAAAACCAGGCCCTCTTCCCTTCTGAGGGACTCCAAGGAGCTTGTTTCCACAGAATATTAAAAACAGAGGACAGACAGGCAGCTAGCAGATGGTGGATAGATCACAGATGGCAGGTGATGGGCGAGCTAGGTAGGAAGTAACTGATAGGTAATAGATGGGAGTGGTCGGTAAAAGGCTACGGTTTAGTTTTTCCAATAGTCATGTATGGATGTTAGAGCTGAGCACTAAAGAACTGATGCTTTCTAACTGTGGTGCTGGAGAAGACTCTTGAGAGTCCCCTGGACTGCAAGGAGATCTAACCAGTCAATTCTAAAGGAAATCAGTCCTAAACATCCATTGGAAGGACAGATGCTAAAGCTGAAGCTCCAACACTTTGGTGGTATGCTGCTGAAAACTGCTCTGTTGGGAGTTGATGATTTCTGAGAATTTAAATATGGATTTAATTAAAAAAAAAACAAAACTGTAAATCCTTCTGCTCCTGGAGTAAGAACATGGAAAACTGTTCTACAGACCATAACACTGACTCTGAGACTCTGCAGAAAGAGTTTGGTTATTTTGTGCAGCCTAGATACACACAATAAAAAAGTGACTAAGGAATAGGGGATGAGCTTGCCAGTGTTGCTCCCCAAACCTCTCATTGCGCCCATGGGCTGGGCCATAGGAAGTGACTCACCCTGTTAACTGCAAACTTGTTAGGCCCGTGGAACTTCTGAAGAACTACCTACTGCGGTTTTAAATTGTCTTTTGCTAACATGGAAGATGTTACTGAATAGGAAGACTAGTTTTATACAGATGTTACTATAATTTATCAGTTCTGATGAGCTTTTTCAAGTCTCCTTACAACACTGAATACTTATTCCAACGCAGCCAGAGCCCAAAATATTTTATAAAATTCTCTTTTGGAATCTGCCTTTCCGAGCCAGTTCTATGACTCACACAAGAAAAACAAACTGTAAAACCTTTGAAGCTCGCTTAGTTTTGGACCAAAAGTAACACCATCTCATTGGTGCTGGTCCTAAGATGACCCAGGAGACCTTCAGCTGTCTGATCCAGCACAACACCAATCACGTCCGAGGCTCTGAAGCCACCTTAACTCACTATCAGATCAGTTTGAACAAAACAAGGCACAGTCTCCCAGCTAGTTATGGAGGAGACGGTGCCACATGTATGGTTTTATTTTTCAGCATCTGTTAAATCTGTTCTAATAGTATAAGAGCTGGTCACCTGGGTGGTTTTCTCTCAAAAGAAATCTCATAAGTGCCGTTTAAAGACCCAGAGCAAAATTCCAATCTTGGGCTACGACAAAGTTGGCTTTAAAAAAAACTACTTTTTGGTCATGGCTATATGGGTGCCAGATTTTGGTTCTCTGACCAGGGCTTGAACCTGTGCCCCCTGAAATGTAAGGGCAGAGTCCTAACCACTGGACTGCTAGGGAAGTCCCTAAAAATGTATTTTTGATTTATCTTATTTTCTGGGAGGTATAATTTCTTTGGTGTGAGGATGGTATCACTTGTGTTTGCATAAACCCGGACTCAAATTTTAGATATTCACTATCAAGAGTCCTCTGTGTATCAATTGCACCTTAATAAAACTTTAAAAAAAGAAAAGATATTTGCAATAATTATACAACTTGAGGACAAGGATGAAAGTGAAGGAAAGTTACTGGCATTTTAACTCTACCTGGAGGTTAACTCTACCTGGAGGTAACTTGGCCTTCATTTTTCTGACTACTCTTAAAGAGAAGATGTCTAATAGTCCCTTCTACTTGTAGTCCACTGAATTAGCTGACTTCTTTGTACAGCAGATTTGAGACCAATTCTGCACTGAAGCCAGGTAAGATGCTCTGCTCCGTTCAGGCTACGCTGTTTCTTTTCTAAAATAAAAGTGTCACATGGGTCCTCATGTCTTCCCAACTTGGCAGTGCTTTTCCAAAATCCTAGATTCTTTGGGGAGCAACATGGTTTGAATGGCAAACCTTTCAAGGACCAGAGGAAATACCTGCTAAAAAGCTTACTGAGCTTCAAAGTATTTCCTAGATACTGTAACCACCTACATTCAGAGGCTTCTCCAGGAGTCCCAAGCAAACACCCACATTTGTTTCCCACAGGATGAAGATTTCCCAAGTCAATTCGTCATTAATAAAGCTTCTCGTGTATAGCATTTGAGAGCCAGCACACAGGTCAGCTCCGAACTGCTCAAGTGCCAGCAAGTCCGTGGTACTGGACCAGCTGTGGGTGCCGAAGAGGCGGGCGGGGACAGCTCTCCACGCGCACGGCTTTAGAGGTGCAGGAACGATGGCTCTATTCATCCACAGGAGAGTCAGTGCCGAACCTGAGACCACATACTCCCCACACCCAGGCCCAGGGCCTGAGAGGCCCCACCAGATCCTAAAGGCACGCACACTCCAGTCCAGAGGACCAGCCGTCACCCCTGCTTGCTGACTTCATGGCTTCAGGGAAAACGCCCTCGGCTTTGTCCCGGTAAGATGTGGTCAACTCCAAAATTCTCAGCAGCTTGGAACATGACAGTCATGGCACAGCCCTGCACTTTGTGCTTTTGAAACCCGATAACAAACCAACGTGATTTATTGAGCCCTCTGGCGTTATTAGATTTCTAAGCCAAAGCTCATAATACACAGTTCCTGGTAAACCAAAAGTCAGAGCAGGATAAAGCCAGCCCTCTTATCTCAGTGACTTACGTGCCTAATTAGTGATATCAGTGGGTGGGGCGGAGGCAGGGGGAGACACGATCATTTTTGCAACGTGAGCACTAAAATGAGAGCTAGCCCTCGACGGTCTGAGGCCGTGGGAGTGTGCCGACAGCATGAGGGTCAAGCCAGGTCACACACGAAGGCTTCCGCTCGAGCCCGGAGGGGTGCAGCATGTGGTTATGGAGGTGTCCCTTGTGGCTCAGACGGTGAAGAATCTGCCTGCTGATGCAGGACACTCGAGTTCGATCCCTGGGTCAGGAGGGTCCCCTGGAGGAGGGCATGGCTACCCACTCCAGTATTCTTGCCTGGAGAATCCCATGAACAGAGGAGCCTGGCGGGCTACAGTCCAGGGGGTCACAAAGAGTCGGACACGACCGAGCGACTAACCCTTTCATGCTGAGGGCTGAGATGGGTCACTACTCCAGGTAGGCACAAGTCAGCCTCCTGCAGAAAAGGTGGGTTTCCCGCTGCGTCCCCTGGGTCACTGGCCTGCTGTGAATTAAATTAAGGAGCTGGATTGACCTGGCACGGGGCACGTTGGCCAAAGGGCCAGGTGGCACTGCCTCCCTTTCAGCCACCCAGAGAAGCTTCTGCCTACCTCCCAGCAACACCGTGGCTGTTTTTAGTTAGTGGTTAAGGAGTTCTGTCTTTAAGAAAGTTAAAATGCAGAAACTGGAAGTGTGAAAACCTCAAGGAGACAGACAATGGGACTCTGGTCACCTCCTTGGCCTTCAGGGAACTGTTGAGGGGGCAGGCAGAGGCAGTGACCACGGGTGAGAGAAAAGGACAGGCGTGTTCCCAAAGCTGACCTTGTAACCTGCCCTCTGTGTGGGTGGCAGCGTCACCATTCGCCGTGTTGGTCAACTCCAAAATTCTCAGCAGCTTGGAACATGACAGTCATGGCACAGCCCTGCACTTTGTGCTTTTGAAACCCGATAACAAACCAACGTGATTTATTGAGCCCTCTGGCGTTATTAGATTTCTAAGCCAAAGCTCATAATACACAGTTCCTGGTAAACCAAAAGTCAGAGCAGGATAAAGCCAGCCCTCTTATCTCAGTGACTTACGTGCCTAATTAGTGATATCAGTGGGTGGGGCGGAGGCAGGGGGAGACACGATCATTTTTGCAACGTGAGCACTAAAATGAGAGCTAGCCCTCGACGGTCTGAGGCCGCGGGAGTGATGCCGACAGCATGAGGGTCAAGCCAGGTCACACACGAAGGCTTCCGCTCGAGCCCGGAGGGGTGCAGCATGTGGTTATGGAGGTGTCCCTTGTGGCTCAGACGGTGAAGAATCTGCCTGCTGATGCAGGACACTCGAGTTCAATCCCTGGGTCAGGAGGGTCCCCTGGAGGAGGGCATGGCTACCCACTCCAGTATTCTTGCCTGGAGAATCCCACGAACAGAGGAGCCTGGCAGGCTACAGTCCAGGGGGTCACAAAGAGTCGGACACGACCGAGCGACTAACCCTTTCATGCTGAGGGCTGAGATGGGTCACTACTCCAGGTAGGCACAAGTCAGCCTCCTGCCGAAAAGGTGGGTTTCCCGCTGCGTCCCCTGGGTCACTGGCCTGCTGTGAATTAAATTAAGGAGCTGGATTGACCTGGCACGGGGCACGTTGGCCAAAGGGCCAGGTGGCACTGCCTCCCTTTCAGCCACCCAGAGAAGCTTCTGCCTACCTCCCAGCAACACCGTGGCTGTTTTTAGTTAGTGGTTAAGGAGTTCTGTCTTTAAGGAAGTTAAAATGCAGAAACTGGAAGTGTGAAAACCTCAAGGAGACAGACAATGGGACTCTGGTCACCTCCTTGGCCTTCAGGGAACTGTTGAGGGGGCAGGCAGAGGCAGTGACCACGGGTGAGAGAAAAGGACAGGCGTGTTCCCAAAGCTGACCTTGTAACCTGCCCTCTGTGTGGTGGCAGCGTCACCATTCGCCGTGCCCACATGGCCCGGGGCCACAGGACACCATCATAGCCACCTGTGCCCCCCTCCCTCCAGCTTTGAATCCCCTTCGGGTGAGCTCCCCGCCACAGAGCACAGCCTGGGCTTCTGGGCAGGTCAGCCTGCTCTGTCCCCCTGGGAAAGTGAGCTTTGTTGCTGTTGGTCACAAGGTGACAATTCTCACTTGAAAAACTGTGAAAGTGGACAGTTTCTCATATCCAAGAAGAGAATAAAGTGTCCAAAGGAGGCGAGGAAGCGAGACAGGGCTCCTCTAAAGCTTGTTCATGTTCCTACAACATCTGGCTGGGGAGCTCGGGCCCCAGGTGAGTGCAGTTCAGACTCCAAGCTGGTCAGAGGGGCCCTGAGCTCTGGTGAGAAGGTCATTCACTGGACCTCCTCTGACGAGAACATTCACTCCTGGTGTTGCTCCGATGTCACTGGTCTTTTCTAGTTCAAAATCCTGACTCACCTAATGCACTTAGAATGTATTGTCTGTAATAATAAGATCAGCCGCTTAAAGTGAAGCTCCACTTTCAAGCTTGTCTTCAATATGTGGAGGATGATGGGTGAACCCTGATCTTCACAAATGCTGGGCTTGAGCAGGGCAAGCCGCTAAGAGTTCCTTTAAAGAGGAAGACTCTTGCGTTAGTCATAGTTAAAGAGCTATAACCAGAATGGTGACTTTTTAAATCTTCGGTAAAGTGTTAGTCCCTCAGTCCTGTCTGACTCCTTGTGACCTTGTGGATTATAGCCCTCCAGGCTCCTCTGTCCATCTCTTCTAGGACTCTCCAGGCAAGAAAACATGAGGAGACAGGCATTCCCTTCTTCAGGGGATCTTCCTGACCCGACTGAACCCAGGTCTCCTGAATTGCAGGCTGATTGTTTACCATCTGAGCCACCAGGAAATCTTTGGGGAAAGTGAAAGTCACTCAGTCGCGTCTGACTCTTTGCGACACCATGGACTATACAGTCCATGGAATTCTCCAGGCCAGAATACTGCAGTGGGTTCCCTTCTCCAGGGGATATTCCCAACCCAGGGATCAAACCTAGGTCTCTCGCATTGCAGATGGATTCTTTACCAGCTGAGCCACAAGGGAAGCCCAAGAATACTGTAGTGGGTAGCCTATCGCCTCTCCAGCAGGTCTTCCTGACCCAGGAATTGAAACAGAGTCTCCTGCATTGCAGGTGAATTCTTTACCAACTGAGCTATCAGGGAAGCCATCTTCGAGAAAACGAGCATCTCGTTTCGAGCTCATAAATTAAATGAAAAACAACTAGACCATTTCCACAGCCAAAACCAGAGCAGCAGGCAACGTACGGACTCTCCCTGCTCCACTTCTTGTCCACCTAGAGCCTGGGATGGTCCACCCTGAGCACCTCACTACCTCCAAGAAGCTGAAGGCACCTGTATGTTTCTAAGGAAAAGTCCTATCTTAAGAAGGAAAAAACACAAGCAAATCTACAGCAGGCTAGGTGGAGAGAATGAGTTAATCCACACCCCGCCCCATCCCTCCCAGAAGGCGCCCAGGGGCTGGCATGCACCACACGTAGACATGTCCCAGACTTACAGCAAGCTCGGTGGCAGCCAGACAGAACATGTCCGTGCCAGACCCTCAGCAGAAACACCAGTGTTTTCTGGTCAATATGCTTCCCACATGCTTTCTGCCCAAGAAGAAGCCAAAGCACCTTCATTTCAATAATTGATGTGGACTTGTTTAACTGTTTTGATGTTGGCAACTGCCAAAGTTCCAGCTAAACTTAGAAACTCAACTAGGGTTGGAAAAATATGTTGGATACGTTACCAAATGATGCTTTAAAAAACAAACTCCTTCTCTAAATTTGAGCCCCACTGGGTACAGGGCAGTGGTCCCCAACCAGGAGACAACTGCTGACTTCTGGAGACATTTCTGGCTGTCACTGCTGTGACTGGGGGTGGCCCTGGCTTCCAAGGGGCTAAGGCAGGGATGCTCTAACCACCATACACAGCCCAGCCATGCTCCCCACACCTGGATCCTGCAGGTGCCAACAGTGCTATAGCCAGGAAGGAAGCCATGTCCGTCGGGACATGACCCAGACAGTGGATGCCCACAGTCCTGAGACGGTCCACAGGGAGGTGAGTCACTCAAGCCCCCGATTCTGCATCTGGCCACCACCAGCAGAGTCAGCGGCACCTGGAACACGATGACCCCTGCCTGGTTTGTGCAGAAAGTCCTTCCAAGTGCAGAAGGTGATGGACAAGGAAACAGGCCCAGGTGAGCACGTGGATCTCCCGTCACTTGGCTACGGACGTGGGCCCTCAACCGCTCCCCTTGGCCTGCAGGTCAGAGATGTGTGGGTCTTAGAAGCTGGGGTTTTCAGCAGCAGCACAATGTCCCGGTCACCTCGTGCCGTTGGCAGCATGAATAGGCCTCAGCCTCTCCAGCAGGTCTTCCTGACCCAGGAATTGAAACAGAGTCTCCTGCATTGCAGGTGAATTCTTTACCAACTGAGCTATCAGGGAAGCCATCTTCGAGAAAACGAGCATCTCGTTTCGAGCTCATAAATTAAATGAAAAACAACTAGACCATTTCCACAGCCAAAACCAGAGCAGCAGGCAACGTACGGACTCTCCCTGCTCCACTTCTTGTCCACCTAGAGCCTGGGATGGTCCACCCTGAGCACCTCACTACCTCCAAGAAGCTGAAGGCACCTGTATGTTTCTAAGGAAAAGTCCTATCTTAAGAAGGAAAAAACACAAGCAAATCTACAGCAGGCTAGGTGGAGAGAATGAGTTAATCCACACCCCGCCCCATCCCTCCCAGAAGGCGCCCAGGGGCTGGCATGCACCACACGTAGACATGTCCCAGACTTACAGCAAGCTCGGTGGCAGCCAGACAGAACATGTCCGTGCCAGACCCTCAGCAGAAACACCAGTGTTTTCTGGTCAATATGCTTCCCACATGCTTTCTGCCCAAGAAGAAGCCAAAGCACCTTCATTTCAATAATTGATGTGGACTTGTTTAACTGTTTTGATGTTGGCAACTGCCAAAGTTCCAGCTAAACTTAGAAACTCAACTAGGGTTGGAAAAATATGTTGGATACGTTACCAAATGATGCTTTAAAAAACAAACTCCTTCTCTAAATTTGAGCCCCACTGGGTACAGGGCAGTGGTCCCCAACCAGGAGACAACTGCTGACTTCTGGAGACATTTCTGGCTGTCACTGCTGTGACTGGGGGTGGCCCTGGCTTCCAAGGGGCTAAGGCAGGGATGCTCTAACCACCATACACAGCCCAGCCATGCTCCCCACACCTGGATCCTGCAGGTGCCAACAGTGCTATAGCCAGGAAGGAAGCCATGTCCGTCGGGACATGACCCAGACAGTGGATGCCCACAGCCTGAGACGGTCCACAGGGAGGTGAGTCACTCAAGCCCCCGATTCTGCATCTGGCCACCACCAGCAGAGTCAGCGGCACCTGGAACACGATGACCCCTGCCTGGTTTGTGCAGAAAGTCCTTCCAAGTGCAGAAGGTGATGGACAAGGAAACAGGCCCAGGTGAGCACGTGGATCTCCCGTCACTTGGCTACGGACGTGGGCCCTCAACCGCTCCCCTTGGCCTGCAGGTCAGAGATGTGTGGGTCTTAGAAGCTGGGGTTTTCAGCAGCAGCACAATGTCCCGGTCACCTCGTGCCGTTGGCAGCATGAATAGGCCTCACCCGCATCCTGGGACAGTCATGCTAGGCAGCAGGCACTGTCACAGGCAGCCCCATCAAGGACTGCTGCCCAAATGAACTCAGGCAAACTGGAGAGATTTTTGGATTCAGAATTACAGGTGCAGGGTCCTCACACCTGCAGTGAGGGATGACTGGATTCAGGGGAATGGTACTGATACCATCTGTGCCCAGGCCCTGGATCAAGGCCAACTGAGTACTCCGGTCTCAAGTGGGCCCTGAGGGGAGGCTGACCCCCAAGGACTCCCTTCCAAGGGGTGGAAAGACCAGACCCTGTTCACCAGAATAGCCCTCCTTTTGGGGTGGGGGAGGGGTGGCATGAGAAACATGGCATCACCTCCAAAGAGGAGATTTCGGTTCAACCACACCCACCTATTTCTATTTCCTTCCAGAATGTAAGGCCCTCACGTTCTGGTCATGCGTAGCGCCGACTCTGAAAGGCAGCACTCAGCTGGACGCCGAGACGCCCATAAAGTGATTATTATGAGAATCAGGGTCACCGGTGCAGCTCCTCCCAGGGTTCTCTCTGGCTTCTTCCTGACCGAGGAACTGCAGAATGCCCTGCTCCTGTGAAGGGGGTCTGTTCAGACTCAGGCGGCCTTACGGCCCTCCCAAGGGAGGGCAGGATGCCGAGCTCCCAGAGGTCCACCATGCCCTTGCGCCCCCTCATCCCCATCCCGAGAGGTATGAAGAGCTCGGACCAAGGGCGTCAGCAGGAGGACCCCGTTACCCAGGAGGAACTCGGCTTCTGGGTGTTGAGACTCCTCCAGAGAGACCCTACACATTCTTTGAAGGAAGCCCAGGTGTGTGGGGCCCGGGCCACCTGATGTGCCTCAATTCCCTCGTTAAGCAAAGTGCAGTCTGGTCGGTGTACGTCTGGATACACCAAAATATCCCCTGAATACAGACACAGCCACAGGACATGGTGCCAATGGGAAACAAACACACAACAAAAACCCTCAGGCTGAGAGGGGCGACTTCAAATTGACCAGCTACAGTGTGCGTTCCAGTATCCATACCGGCCCTCAGCATCAAGCTCTGTGGACGCGGGATGTTGAGCAGCGTCCCTGGCTCACGAGATGCCCCTCAACCTAGGAGGAACCAAAACCGTCTCCAAGGAAACAAAGCCTGGGAGTGAGGCACGGCCCCATCAGTGCTTTGCTGTGCATGCCAGCTCCTGTCCCAGCCCTGCCAGTGACCAAGAAGTGACACAGAGGAAGTGTGCCGCCCACAAGCCCTCGGGTTCTTCAACAAAGTAACTCAGCTGACTTTCCTCACCTACCAGCAAGGCAGTCCTAAAGATCCCAGGAGGGATGGAACTGCAACCCCCACCACCCTCACCAAGGCAGGAAGCAAGGAGGGCAGCTGGCCAGGCAGTCAAAGGCTTCCTGGGGAACATGCTGGAAACCAGAAGCTGAAGGACTGTTCACCTCCAGTGAGTCTGAAACAACATTATTACACGTACAGAAAAGCCAGATCTGAGGGGGCTCCGCCCCCAGGACACATTTATTCATGGTGTTCACGTATCAGGAACTCCTATCAGCCCAGGCTGCGGGGCCCACACTCAAGTTCTAAGGCACATAACCACACCTCAAAGTGAAATAAAACAAAAGGGCAGTGGGTGCGAGTGGGAACAAAGGAACACTGGCAGGACCCGTAAAAGAACCATCCCTTTTAACTCGGCAGGACGCTGTATCTTGGGATCACACAAAGATGCAAAGTACAGAGCGGCTTCAAATATTAATCTAGGGCTTGCTGTGTTAGGAGAGCTGGAAAATGGGTGGTGATCTACATATATTTCAGTGCCACGAGAACACGAGGTAAATGGAATTTTACAGACACAGAAAACTGTTACAACGTAGTGGCAGATAAAACATATGGTACACAAAATATATTTGCTATGTTAATAATGTAAATGTTTCCTTCCAGTCTTTAACATACATGATACTAGGAGGAATCAGAATAAAATGCTAACAGTGATTTGGGAAGAAATATGTAATCTTAAAAAACCATTCTCTAATTTCCATTTTTAGAGTTTAAAAGCTAACGATAAGCTACTTTTCCTAATAGTTGCTGAAATAAACCATGTGGTTGAAGCTACAGGGATGCCTTCCCAACAAACACAACTTACTTCTAAGCTGCCAGGACCTCAAAAGCAAGATAATCAACTATCCCTGCTGTTTGCTTTCAGAAGCTCCATTCTGAAGTTATAAACAGACACTAGGGAGGTAGCCTGGGTTTTACATTTATGATGAAAAGTTCAAAGAGGCGGCTTTCTCCCATTTACCTTAATGTCTATTCACATTCAAACTGTATTTTCAGTGAATGTATCTATAGGGATGGGAACTACAAATAAATACGACCAGCTTGAGATCCTTATTCTACTAAGTTGATGTCAAAATGGCATTTTGAGCCCTGTTTCATTTATTTAGTAGGAGCCCTGCTCCCTAAGACAAATCTCACAGACGTGCATCTAGACCAGGGGGTGTGACCCCAACATCCCCAGGAGGCTCTCCTGGTACCTGGTACCCGGTACCCTGTGTGCCCATCACCCCTTGCCTGTGGTCAGCAGCCCCGGACAGGCATGAGGCCCGCAGAGAAAGCAGGAAGAGATGTGACACCGACCTCATAGATGAAGTACACCTTGGCTCCCACGTATATCCCCATGCGCACGACGGCCCGGACCGCAGCATTCATGCCTGCAGAGGAAGGCAGACAGTCATTACTGATAGGCCCTAGTTAACTGACCGTGACGGTGGGAAAACCACGCACGCCCTCGGAAGGCTCCCCTTGTGAACAGTAGTCCCGACGTGAACCCCCAGCACTAGCACAGGGAGCCAGGAACAGGAGTACAGAGACCAATGTGTCCCAGGCTGGACCGCAGGGAGCATCACAAGGGAACCGGGATGTTTGTTTTAAATTTCGCTGCAAATACACTCAGGACATGGGCGACCTCAGTCTGGTATGAATCTGTAGGTGATTCCATCCAATTGCACAACAACAGAGAGGAGAGATGCTTTTTCACAGGTAATCAAATTCAAAGAAAACAGGACTGAAGAGGCCCGTTGGTCTGGGGAGGAGAACACATCACCCGCTGCCAGTGTTGAATAAAATTTTAATCAGTGGCCTTAAACACAAAACAAATCACACAATCTTATTAAAAGAAAGCTCAAGTTAAACCAATATACTAAAGTAATACCTAACCAAGATAAAATCTAGGCCATTTTCCATATTTCCCCAGAGCCTGAAAGGAAATTAAGAGTGCAAAGTATCCTTGTATAAAACTGCTACAGCCCCTTTGGATGGCATCATCGACTCAACGGACATGAGTTTGAGCAAACTATGGGAGATAGTGAAGGACAGGGAAGCCTGGTGTGCTGCAGTCCATGGGGTCGCAAAGAGTCAGACATGACTTAGCAACTGAACAACAAAACCACCTTCTGCTTTCCACTGAAGCCCCATTTCTGGGCAGCCATCTGTGAAATGGACCATAATCTAGACCTACGTGAACAGGTCAGGATTTGGTGTCTCATCACCCCAGGTGATGAGTGAAGCCATCAGGAGGACGGTGAGAAGGGAGGACCATTCCTCTCTGAAAGGAGGGAGGCTTGAGTCTCAGAAAACTCACAGCCCCTGGGCCCCCAAAGGGTTCAGTCTGAATCCTCCATAAATTTAAATTTCAGGGTCAAACATCAGGACTAAAGGTGCTGGAGAAGGTGGACCATAAAGTAAGCGGTGCTATAGGTAAACAAAGCAACAAATGAAGGCAGCTGGGGTCCCAGGAATACACTCCACAGACAGGGAGACTAAGTTTGTACGTATTTGGAGGGTAAACTGGCTCAGAAGACGATTACAAATTTTCAAATTTCTTTGAACCAGGTCTGGAAATGTGGAATAAGACTGCTGCCTCTGAAATGTGACCATTTTGAAAGGTTACTAGGTTCATGGAGCTGAAAAAGCTGGAAATAAATCCACGTGAAACAAATAAATGCATGTTAAATAAATAAATGCACGCTAAATGCGGCTGCCCCACTGCTCCCAGCTGGGCGCTCACACTCGCCCATCTCACCACAGCCTCGGGCCTCGACCCCACGGACAAGCGCGCCTCCTTGTGCCCTCCCCACAGACCCTGGGATTCCAGCACTTCATTCTGTGGCCTTGGAATGGAGAGCCTGACCGCCAAACGCCAGGGCCCCGCCAGCCCTTCACCAGGACACCAGCATGAATGACACTGATTCCTGCCCACCACCAACTGCCGGCGCTTCTGAAGACCTCCTGAGGCTGGTGGCGGGTGTTCTAAAGGCAGGAATACAGAGAACATGGGAGATTTTAAAACATGCAAGTGGGAAAGACAGGGCAGGAGGAATGGCAAGCGGGAGACTGTCAGAGGTGACCTGGGAACCCCCAAGTGAAATAAAAACAAGCTGGGGTGACCCCTGCCCGAGAGGCCTGACCACCTTCATGCTAAAGGCCTGAGTTCCTCCCCCGCCCCGAGGGGCCGACCCGGATTCACCCGGAACCCGACCTGTCCCCTCAGCCTGCAGCAAGCCCCGTGAGGCACGGTCTGGGAGGGTCCTGAGCACCCATTTCTAGCAGGCTCCTGGGAGAGGAAGCCCTGTCGTCTGAGAGGCTCAGTGCCCAGGGAGCCCAGGGAGTCAGCCCCTGAGTGAGTATATTAATAGCAGAGAGAACAAAGCGAGTAAAAGGCAAAGCTGGGGTGTAAGTCCTACTCTCCCCCTTATTGTAACTTAAAAACCATTGTACTAATAACTGCCTCTAGAAGGAAGGAAACTTGGAGGAAAAAACGCCCATTGGGCCCGGTTTCTTGTGTAAATGTTTGTGGAAAAGCCGGCTGTCCGCTTGAACTTGGGGCCCACAGGGCAGAGCTGCTGCCTGGCACTGGCCCCACAGGTGGGTGCCTTCCAGAAAGTGTCCAGAGGACAGAAGCAGAGAGCAACAGGAAAGGCCAGTTTCCACCGGCCCTCTCTGTGACACACGAGTGGGGTCCAGGCTGGGTTTGCTGTCTGAGGCCTCCTGGGTGAGCAACCCCAGGTTCCAGAGCACTCCAACAGCTGTTTTTAGTAAACCTTCAGACACAGTCAGTTTCCTTCCTTTTCCTTTTGGTTTTGTTTTGGCAGCCAGGCCCCATAATTCAAACAGCCTCCATAACTGTTTCCATGGGAACCATCATCCTGCTACCAAGAAAGTGCCTTAGTCTTCGGAGAGTAACCTCTCCATTCCTTGCAAAAATTAGAACCCTCGTCCTCAGGGAATGACTGGACTTGTTACAGGAACCAAAAATAAGCCTTGAAAAACCCAGGGAGCAGCTAAGAGGGAAATGTGAGCAAATTAGGTGTGATAAAAAGAAGGTATTGTTAGACTGTCTTCCTGCCGTGACAGATCCTCAAGTGGCTTTTACTAAAAGCATGGTGCACATAAGACAGTCATTAAGATAACTTCTTCCTTCTGATTGGGGAGGTCAGCGACCTCTAAGGGAGGCTTCTAAGATTCTGTTCTGACAAAATTTAAACTTCGAGCAATTTGTAAGAAATGAGGATTGTGTTGCTTCTAATAAAATAATTGAGGCTGTTTTATTTCCCCACGGTCTGAAAAGCCTAATGAATATCCTTGCTCGGCCCTTCTGGTCCATGTTGAGCCATTTCCCCTGCATATTTCTCAGGGCCTACAACCACTCCCTGACTAACTTCAACATTTAAATTCTCTTTTGAAAAATAAGATGCAGTGCTTAATCTTACTGGCTTCTCCCTGACACCATGGGGTTTTCACCTTTGTACCAAAGGGAGGACGTCAGCACAGATCAGAAAACAAAACACAGTTTATCTTGCTCTTGCTATTACTGCTGCTGCTGCTGCTAAGTCACTTCAGTTGCATCTGACTCTGTGTGACCCCACAGACAGCAGGCCACCAGGCTCCCCCATCCCTGGGATTCTCCAGGCAAGAACACTGGAGTGGGTTGCCATTTCCTTCTCCAATGCATGAAAGTGAAAAGTCAAAGTGAAGTCGCTCAGTCATGCCTGACTCTTAGTGACCCCACGGACTGCAGCCTTCCAGGCTCCTCCGTCCATGGGATTTTCCAGGCAAGAGTACTGGAGTGCCTTCTCCACCTGCTACTGCAGCCTTCTACAAAGCTTCCCTGTTTAGTAAATCAGGTGTGGGAAAAACAAACAGCCCACAGGAGAAGGTGTCCCTGTGACCAGTTACCAGCCTCGCCTTCTCAGCACCTTGCTGTGTCCAATCATTGAGCCCTGTGTCAGACACCGGTGAGACAAATCCCTGAGGGGTGTCGACTGTCTGTCCATCCAGGACACATGGATGGGTGTCTTCTCTCTGCCAGCACTGCTGGGCAATCCACTGACACAATGGTGGACCTGCTAGCCTAGTGGGCTTCCCCCATAGCTCAGCAGTAAAGAATCTGCCTACAATGTAGGAGCCACAGGAGACACTGGTTCAATCCCTGGGTCAGGAAGATCCCCTGGAGGAGGGAATGGCAACCCACTCCAGTACTTGACTGGAGAATCCCATGGACAAAGGAGCCTGGCGGGCTACAGTCCACGGAGTCACAAAGAGTCAGACATGACTGAAGTGACTTGGTACACGTGTGGTAGCCTAGTGGTTAGGATCTCAGGCTTTCACTGTGCAGGACCTGGGTTTAATCCTAGGTTGAACTGAGATCCTGCAAGCCACATGGCAAGGTACCAAAAAAAAAAAAAAAAATGCATTTGGTTAGTGAAGGCTTAATTCATCAGAATGACTTCATGAGAAAAGACAGGCAGCAGACAGACAGACTAGTCACCTCCATCTTGCAGAAGGAAGCAGTCCATTCTAGGTGAGGTTCCAGGAGGGAGATTCAGCAAACATCTGGGTACCTGCCAGGCGCCCCCAGTACTGCCCTGGGTACCAGAAACATCCAAGTGAATGGACACACATCCTGGGCCACCGCTTCCCACTGTAGCCACGTGGCCAGCCAGCTCATCTCAGAGCTCACTTGCTCGTGGGTGAAACATGAGTTACTACATGGAAGAATCAGAATGACTTCATGAGAAAAGACAGGCAGCAGACAGACAGACTAGTCACCTCCATCTTGCAGAAGGAAGCAGTCCATTCTAGGTGAGGTTCCAGGAGGGAGATTCAGCAAACATCTGGGTACCTGCCAGGCGCCCCCAGTACTGCCCTGGGTACCAGAAACATCCAAGTGAATGGACACACATCCTGGGCCACCGCTTCCCACTGTAGCCACGTGGCCAGCCAGCTCATCTCAGAGCTCACTTGCTCGTGGGTGAAACATGAGTTACTACATGGAAGCACTGGTGGCTACTGCTAAGCAAATGATCACTAACCATTAGTTATTCTCTCTTTTTTAAATTTTATTGGAGTATAGTTGATTTACAGTGTTTTGTTTCAGGTGCACAGCAAAGTGATTCAGTTGCACATATACATATATCCACTCCTTTTCAGACTCTCTTTCCTTACAGATTATTGCAGAATACTGAGTAAAGTTCCCTGAGCTATAGAGCAGGTTCTTGTTGGTCATCTATTTTATACATAGTAGTGTGTGTATCGGAGAAGGCAATGGCACCCCACTCCAGTATTCTTGCCTGGAAAATCCCATGGAGGGAGGAGCCTGGAAGGCTGCAGTCCATGGGGTCGCCAAGAGTCGGACAAGACTGAGAGACTTCACTTTCACTTTTCACTTTCATGCATTGAAGAAGGAAATGGCAACCCACTCCAGTGTTCTTGCCTGGAGAATCCCAGGGAGGGGGAGCCTGGTGGGCTGCCGCCTCTGGGGTCGCACAGAGTCAGACAAGACTGAAACGACTTAGCAGCAGCAGCAGCAGCAGCAGCAGCAGCAGCAGCAGCAGCAGCAGAGTATGTATGTTAATCCCGAACTCCTTATTACCAGCCCCCCTCGTTTCCCCTTTGGGCACCATAAATTTGTTTTTGAAATCTGTGGGTCTGTTTCTGTTTTGTAAATAAGTTCATTTATATATTTTTTTAAAAAAATTAGATTCCACACTAGTAATATTATTTACTTGTCTTTCTCTGTCTGACTTGTTCAGTCACAAAGCCGTGCTTAGTATGATAATCTCCAGGTCCATCTGTTGCGCTGCAAATGGCATTATTTTGTTCTTTTTTTTTTTATGGCTAACCCATCCTATTAGTATGAAAGCTTATACAGACCCCATCTACATGTTGCTGCTGTTCAGTCGCTAAGTCCTTTCCAGCTCTTTTCCACCCCGTGGACTGCAGCACAAAGGCTTTCCTGTCCTTCACTATCTCAGAGTTTGCTCACACTCATGCCATCTCATCCTGCCACCCTCTTCTCCTGGTCTCAGTTTTTCCAAACATCACGGTCTTTTCCAGTGAGTCAGCTCTTTGCATCAGGTGGCCAAAGTACTGGAGCTTCAGCTTCAGCATCAGTCCTTCCAATAAATATTCAGGGTTGACTTCCATCAGCTTTCTGTAAACACTGGCTTACTTTGCTATAGGTCAAAAAGGACTCAGTCTTCCTATTTAGTCTACCCTGTAGGTCCGTTTCTCTGCACTTTCATCTATACTGGGCCCTCCAGAAGCCCTCAATTTGAGCCTAAGGCAAGGAGTCATTTTCGGCATATGACACAGTCTTGCTTTGTCAAAGTACTGGAGCTTCAGCTTCAGCATCAGTCCTTCCAATAAATATTCAGGGTTGACTTCCATCAGCTTTCTGTAAACACTGGCTTACTTTGCTATAGGTCAAAAAGGACTCAGTCTTCCTATTTAGTCTACCCTGTAGGTCCGTTTCTCTGCACTTTCATCTATACTGGGCCCTCCAGAAGCCCTCAATTTGAGCCTAAGGCAAGGAGTCATTTTCGGCATATGACACAGTCTTGCTTTGGGGGTGGGTACCTTGTTAGGGTAAGTCTGTGCACTGACCTGAAACTTATTGTAGGTTACAGTGAAAAGCAGCTGAAATTTGCAGACATTCCTTGTAACAATGAAAGCAATCCAAAGAATGAAAATAATAATAATTAACCTTAGAAATAGTCTTCCTCTGTGGCCAGGTCTGGGAGAGTCAGGAATATAGCTGGAGGATTTTCATTTTGTTCAACAATCATATAATATAAATTCCATTGGAAATAAACGCTTCATCACTTTAGTCTCAGGTGTGACATCAATTTAGCCACCCTGATGCTCTCATTGGACAAACGGATTTTATGTTCTACTTGCAAAGCTGCTTAAAAATCATCTGTATCATCTCTGTAAAATCTTCTTTCTCTTTTGACTGGTAAGTAGGGCAGTTAGTCTCATGTTTAAGTATCTATCTGAAATTTTAGGTTATTTCCTTTAGATGACTACAGTTTACTTCATTAATTTCATGAGGAAATCATTAAAACATTTTATACCAATTAAGTAGTTTATATATTTTTAGTAAGAGAAATTTCACACAGTGATCCTGTCTTCCAATGTACTTTGTTAAGGCACAGTCTTAAACTCCATTTGAGTCTTTAAAATTTTTTAACTTCTTTTGTTTCTAATCTGAGGGAAATTTAAAAAAATACTTCTAAT
>SJYC01078511.1:0-34948 GCA_006408675.1 Madoqua kirkii
AGTCTCATGTTTAAGTATCTATCTGAAATTTTAGGTTATTTCCTTTAGATGACTACAGTTTACTTCATTAATTTCATGAGGAAATCATTAAAACATTTTATACCAATTAAGTAGTTTATATATTTTTAGTAAGAGAAATTTCACACAGTGATCCTGTCTTCCAATGTACTTTGTTAAGGCACAGTCTTAAACTCCATTTGAGTCTTTAAAATTTTTTAACTTCTTTTGTTTCTAATCTGAGGGAAATTTAAAAAAATACTTCTAATTTGAGGGAAAATATTTTTACTTGTGGCAAATTAATTACTTCTTCACAATCTGTAAAATAGAGAGAAAAATGCCACTTGCCTTACTGATGAAAAGTTTGGTGTTATGAAAAAAAAAAAATCACCTGTATAATTCCGAGCAAACTTGGCTTCTGAGTATTAATTAGATGTTACAGCCTTAAGAACAGGGCTTACTGGAAAACATTTGGGATTGAGACTGAACTTGGTTTAAATCCTTCCAAGGGCCACCTAAGAGCCTGTAACCTTAAAAAGGTTACTTCTCTCCCCACCTTCAAAACGAAGACAGTAATCAGGCCTGGGGATGAAAACCACAAAGCTCCTAGGACATGAACTGTGCCCAGGAACCAGCAGCTGTAGCCTTCTCTACACGAAATTTTATCTTTGTTTCACATCTGAGTAGAAAGCTATCCTGAAATTAAGACCTGTGGTTATTCTCCTTGGTCTTTAGCTGCAAGCAAACCTCTCTTCTCTTAGGGAAAATCAAGCATGAATATCATACAGAGTCAAGACAAAATGGCAGAGCATGGGGGAGTAACATCATCTTTAGGAATCACCTTCTCAAGGAGCTTAAGTCCACTACCTCGGAGACCAGCCCCCTGGTGCACATAGCGATGCAAGCTTTCTCAGAAAGAAATGCATGCCCCTGTTCAGTCAGGTCCCAGATAGGATCGAACAGGAGGTGGCACTTGGCATGAAGTTCAAGAAAAAACAGACAACAGTCTCAGCTCTGCCCCAAGGAAGATGCCCAAACGTCGGGCCACTGAGGGCTCTCCAGCAGAGACCACCCAGAGAAGCCAGTTCCGGGCATCAGGACAACTCCCATCAACCTGACCATACACTGACCAAGCCATCTGACATTGTCATATAATTCTGATTCTCAAAGTATGCTTTTCCACTGAGAAGAGGTGTGGACTTACTGACCTCTACTATCCATAACTGCTCACAAGTGACAGATAAGTAGCAGGTATGTAGCAGAGAAAATGCTGATGCTGTCTATTGCATCATCACCTCAACTGCCTTTATACCAGCTACCAGGTAGCTGAGCAAATTTATGGAAAAGGATTCAAGTGAATGACCTACATTTTTTTTTGAACAGACACAGCACCTTAATTCTAAATGACTTTACAATTCTGACCTTGAAAGCTGGAGGATTAAGAAACCAGTTCCTTTTTCTGTGCCAGCATTTTATTCTTTTTCCAATCCCACGGTAGGAGTCACTCAGGATGCTTCCTGACTTGGGTAGCTCACGTCTCGGGAAGCAGGTGCTTTTTGAAGCGCGTTGACGGGAAGCCCCTCTTAGCTCAGCAGCGACTCGGCCGGACCCAATCCAGCACATCAGGTAAGTAACGTGGGCTATGTCATCAATTTCACTCCGCCATTTCCCCGCCCCCAGTCTTTGCTGTATCACGTTTTCTCTCTTTACTGGGGCCACTTTACTAGAATACCAAATTAGACCAGCCTGCTGGGCTCAGCCGGCTTGTGGGGTGGGGGCGGTGACAGAGCGGCGCGCACCACCTTCAACAGGACAGGGAGGGGCTCTCCAGGGACCCGGGGTCCCCTGGCCTCCTGCCAGCCGTGCGCGGGGTGTCCGGGGTCGGGGGCGCGGGGCGCACGGGCGGCGACGGGCCCGGTATCACGTACGCGCGGGGCAGGCGGGGCTGCGGCCACAGCTCCCCACCTGCAGGCCCCCCTCCCGGCCCGCCCCTCTCAAGGGCGAAGAGAAGGTCACCAGCAGCGTGGGCGGAGGCTAGGGCGCTGGCCAGCCACTTAAGCATCCCTGCACCGCGCGTGGTGAGATGAGGTGAGAACTAGGCATCGGAACCTTTCAGCTCATCTAGACAGGAGGAAGGGGGTAAAAGAAACGCCAGAAGCTGGCACGGGAGGCTTCTCTGGCCTGCGGTCCTCCAGGTTCCGAGCGCGTGGGCAGCACCCCGCTCCTTTCTAGCGGTTGGCTCGCCCCACCCGGGAATCTACGAGGATCAGGAATCCCCGGGCCCCCACGTGCGCCGGCGCTAGGGGCGCGGCCGTGTCATCTCTGCTTCGGTTGTCCGCGGGCCCCAATCTTGGGGCCCCGTTTCCTCCGAGACCAGCTTCCAGGCTCGCGGGTGGAGGGCGGCGCCCGAGACCGCTCTCTCGGCGCTGGCAACACCCCGGAGTCCCCGCTTCCTGGTCCTTCCCATCCAGGAGAGGCAGGCGAGGAGGGCCTGGTGACCCGCATCGGTTTTCGGTTTTCGGTTTGGTGACGAGCCGGAAGGAGACAGGAGATGAGAGCGGCGGAAAACCGTTTTTAAAATCTCCCAGCGGAAACGCGAGGCGGTGCCGGGTGGCCCGGCTACCCGGACAGGGGTCCAGTGCGTTCGCCGCCGCCGCCGCGGGACAGCAGCGGGGACCCCGCCCGCGCCGCGCGGGGGTAGTGGGGCTGCAGACGTGTGGCGGGGACGCAGCGGTCTTCCTCTCAACCCCAGGTGTGGGGAGTCTGGGACGGAGCCAGGGCGGCCGCAGCGGCATCGGAAGTGGCCGCGCTGTAGCCAAGCCTTGGAGGGGCGTCCGGCTCATCCCGCCTCGCGGAAGCGGAGGAACCTCCGAACAAGGTCCAGGCGACTCTGTCGCCACTCGTAATTTAGGAAATAAACGTGGAGGTGCAAAACTGACCTTCCGGGTAAGGGACTCCCGCGCTCTTCGCGCGGGTCCCGCAGTGACTCCTTCCGAGGCCGCACCGGCTCCGGCCCTGGGAAAGCGCCTCCGAGGTTCCCGGGCGCCGAGCTTCTCCCCATCGTCACTCACCCCTGGTACCCCTCTCCTCCTTGCTCCTCTCGGGCCCCCCATCCTTTCTGCCTGACACCTCATCCTTTCTCTGGCGTCCCTTCTCCCCGGCACCCCCATCCTTTCTCCCCGGCACCCCCTCGTCCCTTCTCATTGGTCCCCTCCCTGAGCTCCCAGCCCGGGACCGGGGACCCAGTGGCGCACCTTGGGCATCCCCGCCGCTGGTCAGCACGCCGATGGCCTTGCCGGCCCCGGAGAGTTGCTCCAGGAACTTTCGGAGGGAGCCCTTGGGGGTCTGAGGGCTGTCGAGGCCGTCCATCGTGAACAGGCCGGAGACCGCGCTCTGGAGGGAGCTCGGTAGGCACTGAGCCCCGCCCGCGCCGCCGCCACGGGAACCGCCGGCCACGCCCGCGCGGCGCGCGCCAATGGGCGGCCTGGGGCGGGCGCGGGGACGCGGGGGCGGTGGCGCGGGCGGGGCTGCGGGCGCCTGATTGAGGGGAGCTCCGGGGGCAGGGGAGCCTGGTCGTCAAGAAGGACCACTCCGGGGCGAGCCTCATGGTTGCGGGGTACTGAGCCCCGCCCGCGCCGCCGCCACGGGAACCGCCGGCCACGCCCGCGCGGCGCGCGCCAATGGGCGGCCTGGGGCGGGCGCGGGGACGCGGGGGCGGTGGCGCGGGCGGGGCTGCGGGCGCCTGATTGAGGGGAGCTCCGGGGGCAGGGGAGCCTGGTCGTCAAGAAGGACCACTCCGGGGCGAGCCTCATGTTTGCGGGGCACGGTGTGCAACGCAGATGGGAGGAGTTTTACGAGCCGGAAGCGCCTCAGAGGGAGGGGACAGCCGGCAGGTGGGAGGGAACAGCCCGCAGGTGGGAGGGGACCGCAGGTGGGCGGAGCACCCCCGGTAGGCCGCGGGGAGAGCACCGCCGGAGTGCTGGCCACGAGGTGGGCGGACTGGGAGGGGGAGTCCCGGCGACGAGAGGGTGCCGGGGGCAAGGAGGAACTATAGGTGGGCGAGGTCACCGTGGTCGCGCGAACGCGGCAGGTGGGCTAGAACATCCCGCAGGGGGAGCCCAGGAGGCCGGGTGGGGGAGCGGGGCGCCGCACGTGGGGCACCGGGTCACTGGCAGTTGGGAGGCCCGAACCGTCGCCGAGGCGCGCGCCCGTTCCCACGGGGTTCCTGCCCGGGTGGCTCTCGGGGCCCGGGCTCCCCAGCCTTTCCTCCGGCCTCTGGATCGTCGAGTCGGTGGGCGTCGCCTGCGGGCGAGGAAGAAGCGCCAGCTCCGTCCCCACAGTGGCTCTGGCCGCAAGATGAGGAGGCGGACTGGGGTCGTGGAGGACGCGCGGGGACTCTGGCCACCGCTGGCGCCAGGCTGGGCGCTGGAAGGGAAGGGACAGGGGAAAGGCAGGAAGGTCCTGGCGAGGCGATAAGACCCAAGCCGCGGTGTCCGGGTTCGCCGGCCGGATGTTCGCTGCCCCGCCGGGCACTCTCGGTTCGATGCGCTAGTGTCTGGTCCGCTGGGTGACAGATGAACAGGGAGCTTGGCCCCATCGGTTCCTGCGGCGGGTGCAGACGGATGCGCAGTCTTTCGGAGCGCACAGCGCTGAGCTTGGGGTATGGTCACCCCCAGAAAGAGTTTCATAAGCGGCCGCATCATTAGTCTTTTGTGGGGACCGCACGGTATCCCCTTACTACTTGCGCAGCAGATGTGCGTCGAGTGGACACAGGGAAAAGAGGTTAAGTCAAGGCCGTCCCGTCCACCCGGAGCAGCCTGACAGTGTTTTAATCCTGGCTGCCCTGGACCGAGGGGTGTGCGCTGTGCACTTCTATCTGGCACTTGCCTTATCCTCCTGTCCTCTCTGAGCATCACAGGTTTTTTTTTGCAGAAAAGATACAAATACCTGCCATGAACAAGGCCAGACTTCTGATCTCTACCCTGGACCAGAAGTGATGGAGCAACTTCTAAACCCTCCATGATCATTGAATCACCTGGCCTGGTTTTTCCCGCTCCACCAGAACCGCAGAAGCCCAGTTTCTGGGAATGCTGCTTGGAAAGATGTATTTTCAACAAGTCACAGCACATTCTGATGATTGCAGAGTCTGAGCGCACCTGCTCTGCAGAGTGAAACTGAGCAGCGATGCTGAGAAGATATTGGGCATCAGGAGGCTGCCCTTAACTGTCCTGGCCGGGAGACGGAGCCAGCTTCCTGTTTCTCCAGCCAAAGGTTTTCCCTCTCCAGGATTTATGCTCCAGAATCATCCATCCCTTTCTGGAGCATTCTGCACTTTGAATTTTAACCCCAAAGTCTTCATATTCTTATAAAATTGACATTTTTGTAATTTACAGGATTGAGCATTTATCATTGAGTTGTCTGTAATGTACTGAGTTGGCCAAACAGTTTGTAAGATGGTATGGAAAAACCTGAACGAACTTTTTGGCCAGCCCAGTAAAAAATAATAGATGCAAACTAAGAGTCCAAACAATGGATTAAGTACTTTTTGATG
The DNA here is from genome assembly GCA_006408675.1 of Madoqua kirkii. Lineage (NCBI taxonomy): Eukaryota > Metazoa > Chordata > Mammalia > Artiodactyla > Bovidae > Madoqua > Madoqua kirkii. Next base: position 5,549 of record SJYC01078511.1, read on the forward strand.
CAAATATACACATGGCCTTCTATTGCTGGTATGATGAAGACAAATGTCCATTTACATGGACGTGTATTTAGGATATATTAATAAATGAAGAAGGAGAGTCAGAAATATTATTAAACTGTGTATGCGTGTGTGCACATGCATATGTAAATTTAGATATTTTATTTTCCTTCTGCTTATTATGGGACTTCCCACACTGTGCAGTAGTAAAGAACACCTCTGCCAATGCAGGAGATATAAGAGACTCTAGTTCCATCCCTGGGTTGGGAAGATCCCCTGGAAAAGGGCATGGCACCCTCTCCAGTATTTTTGCCTGGAGAATCCCACAGACAGAAGTCTGGTGGGCTACAATCCATGAGGTTGCAAAGAGTCAGATACGACTTAATGCACAGAGTCTATGGAAAGACACAGCCATCTTTCCCTTCTTTTTCTTTTGCAGTGTGTTTATTTTAGTATTTCTTCAGCTGGTGGTAGGTTGGTTTTTTTTTGTTTTGTTTTTATTTTTTATTTTTATTTTTTGGTTGTTTGGCCTTAGAAGAGGCTTCTCTGATACAAGAGGGAGAATCACGTGCCATGTTGAGGTCACAGCTTACCTCCAATGTGCTGGTTCTCCACTGCTGCCTAAAAAAATTAACCCGAGCTTCTGTGGCTTATATGACCACTTACATTACACGTTTATCATCCCAGAGAGGGTGTGCAGGAGGGTTTTGCTGGGCCCTCTGCTTGGGATCTCAGAGGCTGCAGAGTATCACCAGGGTCCCGATTCTCCTCTGATCCCTCATCTTAGCAACTCCCTTCTGTCCCCGCCCCTGAGCCAATTTCGAGCTAATCTACAACCACAGCTCCACCACCACCTGCCGTTTGATTGGTGCCTCATCTTTTTGCCCCTTCTCCCCTAGACTTGGGGAAGTCGAAGATTAAATGAAATGGCTTGCTAAACAAGGAAATGCTGCCTTCAACCCCTGTCCCTCCCCCGCCGTACAGTTGTCTTTCAGTGTCCTTGTCCAAACTTAAAAATAATTCTGCTTTATGTCCAGCAGATAAACTTTAAATTATATATAAAACAATTGGATGCTTTCCAAGACCTTGACGCAGAACCATGTTTTCCTGGACCAATTAGAGTCAATATCCAGACACTGGGGGAAAAAAATGGAAAGAAAGCCAGACTCATTTATTTCTGCAGAGTATGTGGCCATTAAGAGTTTAACCCCTCTGGGAAGTGTCACTGGTGATGTGAACTGGACCGTCTCAGAGAACAACTATTTCCTTCTCCAAGCGGTGTTGAAAGCTGGTTCACGGAAACTTCCTCATACTTCCAACACTTTTCCTGCAACAGGAGAGTACAGGTTGTGATAAGGTGGAATAAACTGATCTTCGTAATTGCCGAGTTACTTCAGGAAACAGAGGAAAGGAGAGATGGATGGTTCTTTTGAAAAATGAGTTACATAGAGATTTCCCAGTTAGTAAAGGAAATTATGATTTTGGCAGTCTTGCCATGTGATGGTTAGTTTTATGTGTTAACTTGGCCGGATCGGTGCCCTGATAGTTGGCAAAGCATTGTGTCTGGATGTGACTGTGAAGATCTTTCCAATGAGATTAACATTTGAATCTTTCCAATGAGATTAACTTTTGAATCAGTGAACTGAGCAAAGCCAATCCCCTCTCCCTGTGGGGGTGGGGGGTCCTCAGCCAGCCCATCGAGGATCTGGGTAAAGGTGAGCTTGTGGTCTTTCTCTCTCCCTAGATGTTATCAGATGTATCAATATAAAGTCCCGCTGGTTCTGCTTCACTGGAGAATCCAGGCAAGTCAGTCAGCTTAAATGCATTCGTTCCATGTTTTAGTTGTGAAATGCTGTTGTCTACACTGGCCTGTGTCCCCAGTGGCATTTTACATGTTCAAGTTTGTAATAACAGATCTTAAAGCACCCTTCCTCCCACATCAGAGCTGAAGCGGTTCATGGCCAGCAGTCAAGGGCAAACATGCCAAAAAACCCCAAACCACAGCCATGAACTATAGTGCTTTTTCAGTTTGCAGATGGGCCCACAAGGACCATGCATGTGTCAGTGGCAATAACGGCTTGTAGCAGGGGTTTTGAGCTTTTTTGGTGAATAAAATGTCTGAGATTCCCATATAAACTACACATCTCTTCCTCCACCCAGACATACACATGTATGCACACAACCCCTGCATGTTGCATAGTTTAGAGAACTCCCGAGCCTGGTGACTCGGGTGGACAGAGGGCAGAGGATGGAGTCTGGCCCCAGATCCTACGGGCAGAAAGTTGAGTCCTCCTGAGCGGCCTCCCTCTGGCTGCTCCTTGTTCAGCCCTGGGACCCCATCTGAGCTCAGAGCCTGAGCCAAACCCAGGCCAGATGGGGACTGAGCGCCAGTTCCTGGGGTTTCAGTCCTGCGTCTGGGGGAGTCTCCTTGAACCTCCCACCCCGCAATGCTGTTTGGAAAGCATCATTCAGAGCGCCAGCTCTCCCTCCGTTGATAATGTGGTCCTGTGATCCTGCCTGGGGCAGACTATTATTGAGTCTATAAAACTTAATTACTGTAAGAAACACTGTGGGAAGAAAAAGCCACCTCTAAGGACCATCCATGGAAACCTTTATTGGGTGGTCGCTCTCGGGCAGACTCCCAGCGGGGAGCGGGGAAGGAAGGGAAGGGAGTCTGCGAGGAATGGCGGCTGGGAAAGGGGTTTATAGTCAGGGCTGGCGTTCAAGCCCGGTCCTCCCACATAAGGTAGGAAGTGTGGGCTGTAGTGGTGATTGGCACTTGATTGAGCCAGGCCATGGGGTTGGTTCCTGGAAGTTTGGTCCACTTCTGGTTCCTGTTTGGGCCAGGACCTTTTCTGGGGCTTTTCGTCGTGACATGCCTGAACATGCCCGACCATGCACGACCTCTCAATTACCAGAATGGGCCATCCATTTAGAGCCATATTTCGGCAAATGAGGCACCTCTGCAGCAGACAGGGCCGATCGTTTCTCACCTGGCTTGTTCTGAGTCCCTTCTGCCCTGCGGTCTGCTTCTCCATTTCTCCCTCCGTTGCAGGCCCTGGTGGGGAGCTGGTCACGGGAGCTGCGCTCCAGGTCTTGTAGGGACCTTCCCTCTGGCCAGGTCACCAGGGGCAGAGGACACAGCCCAGCCCTCAGACTCCCCCACTCCAGCCTTTAACCCCAGAGCCCACTGGAAGGATCCTTTCTGGAGTCATTGAGTCAACAGGGGGAGAGAGTTTGAGCTGTGAAGACAAAGGGAGCTGAGAGATGCAGGCAGAGAGACAGAGACACACAAAGAAAGAGAGACATACAGAAAGGCAGAGAGAGAAAGCAAAAATGCAACATTCCTTATGTTTGCTTGTGACAACCACCAAAAATGTTTAAAATAGTCGCTGCTCCCTCAGGTTCCCCAAGTCCGCCTCTGAAACTTATGAATGTCATCAAGTGTTGGTCCAAACAACCAGCGGATAAAACAGCTTGTGAAACCAATTACTTGACTTTTTCTTGATATTTTTCTGAACTCTATGGTGGTATTTCCTAACACCGCCTCCTAATGCCCTCTGTAAATTGGATTTTCTTGGTTGCGAACAGAGAACACAGATAACGATGGTAAATGTAAGTGAAGAGAAGATGAAGCCCTTCAGGAATGTTTTCTTCGTAGAACTGATTTTTATCCTCCGGGGCTCCTCCTTATGAAGAGTGTTGGGGCTCCTTTCCTCACAGTTACAATGAAGACCTTAGCATTTAGACTTTTTTTGTGGCAGATAAAATGCCAGATAATAAGCATGTATTTCAAGGTTTCTCCTTGGATCCAGATGGTCCATTTTTCAAGTTTTTATTACACTGGTTTCATGCCTTCTATGTCCTCTGTCCCAGAGATTCTGGAAGGAAGAAACTTTGGGAACTCTGGTTAGTCCATGCAATCTGTTCCATGCCCTTTAGCATACTCTGACTCAGAATTATTGACTCACAGGACTTGAAGCCCCTCAAGGATGCTCCTTGCCTTGCCAAGTTCTGAGGGGCTGAGAATACAGTTTAGACCCAGTAGGAAGGACAGAAAACAGCCTGAAGGTGGAGTCCCTTAGCAAAGAAGGCAAAACTTTTCTAGTCATTGGAAACGAAGATTGTTCGTCTAGCCATGGTGGTTTGCTGAGGACTCGGTTTTAATTTTTTTTTTAACTCACTCAGTTGTGTCTGACTCTTTGCAACCCCATGGATTATACAGTCCATGTCATTCTCCAGGCCAGCATACTGCAGTGGATACCTTTCTTTTCTCCAGGGGATCTTCCCTCCCCAGGGATCGAACCCAGGTCTCCTACATTGTGGGTGGATTCTTTACCAGCTGAGCCACAAGGGAAGCCCAAGAATACTGGAATGCGTAGCCTATCCCTTCTTCAGCGAATCTTCCCAACCCAGGAATCGAACCAGGGTCTCCTGAATTGCAGGTTGCTGAGGCCTTGGTTAAGTCCCAATATTCAAAATAGCATCTTCTGAGAGGAAAGGACAGTTAGGGCATTTGGGGAGAGCACGCACACTCTGCCATATTTAAAATAGATAACCAACAAGGGCCTACTGTGTAGCACAGGGAACTCTGGTCAATGTCAGGTGGCAGCCTGGTGGGAGCGGGGAGAATGGATGGATGTATGGCTGAGTCCCCTTGCTGTTCACTTGAAACTATCACAACAGTCTTTATGAATTGGCTGTACCCCAGCACAAAATAAAAAGCTAAAACAACCCCAAAACAGCGTCTTCAATAAGCCAGCACTCACAGAACAGAGGTGAAGGGCAGGGTCCCCCGGCTCCGTTGTGTCAGAGCCTCAGATCCGCCCAGGAAGGGAATCCTGAGGATCTCAGCTCTCGATTCTGCTTCCGGGCCTGAGCGCCCCATGCCCAGTGCCCAGAGGCAGGCAGTGAGCCTCACCTGACCTGGCCTCCCAGGCTGGCACACTCACTTCCTGAGGTTCCTGCCCCGGAGCCGCACACAGAAACCTTTGTTCCCACGGCTGTCACTTCTGGGGCAGGAGGTGCCCCGCTTCTGTCTCCCACTCTGCCTCCAAGAGTCCGACCTCAGTGTAGGGTTCAGAAACTTGCTTTTAAAAACTTATCCTCAGATTTTTTTTTTTTAATCAGGCAACTAGAAATAAAAAGGACATATCTAAAGTAAGGTGAGTCAGATGCAAGTGGGAATTTCAGGTGATGAAATATGCACGTGGACAAACACACCATGAGCAGTGAGCTTCCCCCCTCACCGAGAACCACGTGAACAAAATAAATGTGAACAGCAAGGAAATGCTAGGATTCTCTCTCAGCTCCTACTTTTTGATAAATGTGTTTTACAGACTTTCTCTTTTATACTTATTTTTATTTTTAACTGAAGGATAATTGCTTCACAGTGTTGTGTTGGTTTCTGCCATACAACAGTGTATAGACTTTCTTCTAGAGACTGGGAATCATAGAAGTAAGACAACAAGACCGCTTGCGAGCAGTGTGGGCTTTCCCAGGTGAGCAGGAGAATCAGAAGCCCATTTGGTATAAATGAAATGAGTAGGAAGGATGATGGATTATCTGAGCAGAATTTTCTACCGAAATATGAAATGGAAAAGGGGCAGGTGGGGTAGGGAGAGAGAGACACAGCAATTTATCACTCCCCTCCAGAGACCCTGACTGGTTGACCAGAAGCCCCCGCACCTCACTCCCTCCCCACCTCCAGCATTCTGGGGAGAGGCTGGTGCAGCTGGTGCTGAAGCTCTTTTTCTAGAACATTCCACCCTTGGGCTGTAATTAATCCGCTCTTCGCTCTCCATTTTGAAAGCGAAGCCCTGTGATGGGAGCTTGTTTTCGTATCTTGTTAGCTATGTCCTGGTGACGTTCCAGGAATGACTCCAGTCTTATTAGCAAGTGAGGTACTCAGATCTCTCCCTGAGACAGGCTCCTGGAATCTTCCCTGGAGGAGGCTGGTTCTAGGCTGTGTTTATGAGTTCCTGAGAGCACCTTCAGGTTCACTGTTCCCTGACTCCTGTCTCTTCAGTACTGTGTAAGCGTGCGCAGACACACGTACAAGTGCATGCACACCCCCACCCCCAGGGGGCTCGACAAGCTTCCTGCGGCCTCAGCTTTCAGGGGCTGAAGGGGGGGGGCTGTCGCCCCTTGCTCTGCTCCCAGCCACATGCCAGCCTGTTTTCTGGGATCTTGGGACCTTGTTCAAGGCCTTGGCCTCAGGCCTCTACATGGGCCTTGGCCTCCTCCGCCTCCTGCTGGCCTGCTGTGCTTGCCACCTGCTGGCTGCAGGTGTTGCCCAGTCTCTGCCGCCGCCTCTGGGTCTGCATCTCAGGAAGAGGACCATGCTGAGCAGTAGTGAGTTTGGGGGTCCAGCCGGGGCCCAGGGGCTTCAAGCTGGCTCCCAGGAAGGTGATGTGACCTGTGACTAGGGGACAGGTAAGGGCTGGGGATGCTCTAGCCAGACGGAGGCCATGGGAAGGAAGGGTATGAGTGCAGACAAAGCACATGAGGTTTGTGTGGGTGCTGTGCTGGAGGGAGGCCCAGAAGGGTGTCAGGGAACTGGAAGAAAGGCAGCCAGCAGGTGTGGGGGAGGGGAAGATGGGGGAGGGCAAATGGAGGGGACAGGCAAGGAGAGCAACTGGCAGCTGGGCAGGTGCTGGCCCTGGAGGGACCCTGAGCATCTGGACTGCAGGGAGCTGCCCCTGGGGTTCCCTTGGAGACAGGAGGGACTGTCCTTGTGCTAGGCTGGGTGCCATGGAGTCAGGGCTTCTTGGCAAGGCTGGAACTGTCCCCACACAGCCCTGCTGGTCGCCCTCGGGGCCAGGACAGACCTGCGCTGTCAGGTCTGCAAGTACTGGGTGTGAGGTGCTGAAATTAATACACCCTGTCCTCCTCCCAGACCTTGGGATTCCTGTACTCTTTTCAGGGCAGATAGGGCCTGTCACTCAGTGAGGGCCTGTGACTTTCCACCAAAAACACAGCAGAGCGAAATGTGGAGTGCTGCCAAGGAGGCTGTGTCTGCTGCTTCCTCCCAGTCCCCCTTCCCGAGGCAGGGGGGGGGGGGTCCCTGCCTGCCTTGTACCAGGGCCAAACCCTGAGCTGTGAGCCAGCAACCTGAACCCCTCCAGAGGAGTCTGTCTGGGGTGGAGTTGCAGATTCCAGAGCCAAGGTGGGCGGAGGAGAAGGCTTAGACAGGTGGGGCTGCAGTCTCTGCAGTCAAGAGGCCGGTCACTCAGGCCTCTCTTTAGGCAGTGGGGAGTGGCTGCAGGTGGCAGGGCCCAGTGGCAGGGGTGAGGGGGGATGGTGGAATCAGCTTGAGGGGGGCAGGGGGAGGGAGGGTGGTGGTGACCAGAGTATTTCCTTTAATGCAAAGGAGTACAAACATATGCAAATGATCTGCCTTTAGTAAGAGTAGCTGCTGCTTTGTGAAACCCTTCCAGAGGTGTGTTGGTCAGATGAGGCTCCTTTCTTGGCATGACTCATGGTTTGCAAACGTGGCTTTGTTGTAGTACAAGCAGAAATGCAGTTTTCCTCTCCTGAGAACAAGGAAAGTAAAGGGAACAGTGAACAGGCCAGAGAAGAAAGGTGAGCAGGCCTGCAAGAGTTAATCACTCCTGCTTTTGCTTTAACTGGTGCCGATTAGCAGTGTCAGTAGGAGGAGCCAACCTAGCTCCCTAATACTGTGTAAATTACATCCTGTCCTGGTATTTGCACTCTCCCAGCAAATCACCCCTAGTAGCTGTCTACACTGCAGAAAGAAGATAACCCCGCAGAGACAAATGGGCCCAGTTACCGGCTGCCTGACGCCAGGGAAAATGCAAGACCTTCTTTACTTTGAGCCTTATCATTTACCCTAAGACTGTGAGATCCCAGTTCCCCTAGGTGGGGGGAGGGCACAGTTCTTGAGGTGCTAGCCTGCCTCTCTTCCAGCCTAGAATTAAAGCCATCTTTCTACTTCCTCCAAACCCTGTCACTGTATGTTTTATTCGGCAATGGTGGGCAGAGAAAGCCAAGATTTTGGCGGTCGTGGTTTGTTAGTCATTCGAAAGCCTCGTGCTGATCTGGGGCACAGTGCAGGTCTTTCTCCCTCCGCTTCTGCCCTTCTCTCCCGCTCCGGGTCTTGTTCCTCCCTGAAGGCTGGGACCAGGCCCCAAAGGGCCACTTAGTAGGACAAGAAGCAGGACGACAGGACATCCATGTCCACAGAGGAAATGCCCCTTCATCCTCACAGCCTCCACCCAGCCTGGGGACAGGGAGTTTGAGGATGGGGACCTAAGTGCTCAGTGTCCCAGGGACCTGGTCTCCACGTGTGCTGGACTTGGACCATCCTTCCCAAGTATAAGTGAGGGCCGTGTTCATTTCCATCTTTACTGTTGAGAATAATGGGAATCTAGACACGCCATCTTTGCTCCGTCCCCTAGCTCAGGTTGGAATTTAGAGAATATATATGTACCTGAAAAGCAATTTCAAACAAGCTTTGTATAAGTGTTACCATGCTGGAATATTGAGAAGGTAAAATCCTGACCAAGCAGATGGGATTTCATTGGCAGCAGTCCTTCCCCTCCTTCAGCTCAGCCTGGCTGGGAACCCTGAGATCTAAACTTAGCCAAAGCTGTTCACTGAAGTCAGAGAAACTCTCTGTGTGTGTGTGTGTGTGTGTGTGTGTGTGTGTGTGTGTGTGTGTGTGTGTGATGTAATGCAATACTACATTCTTCTTCGGATTTGTCTCAAGGTTTTAAAAACAACCCTTTGGGATTTGTTTCCATCTCTCTTCACTGCCTCTGCACCCCTGCTCAAAGCACTGTCTGTGGCCCAGGAATCCACACCCTGGGGCCTGATAGAGATGCAGGTTCTAAGACCTCATTCTCCGAATGATTTTATGCATCATCACTAAGCTTTTATTTGTTTATTTTTAGTGTGTGCGTGGGTGCTCAGTCGTGTCTGACTCTTTGCAATCCCATGGACTGCCCACCAGGCTCCTCTGTCCATGGGATTCTCCAGGCAAGGATACTGGAGTGAGTTGTCATGCAGTCCTCCAGGGGAGCTTCCCGACCCAGGGATTGAACCTGCATCTCTTTGGTCTGCTGCACTTGCAGGCGGGTTCTTTGCAGCTGCACCACCTGGGAAGCCCCCCAGTCTTACAGAAGACCCCCAAGCTTTGGATGCCCGCCATTCCCCACAGCATTCTCTGTCTTTATCATGCTCTTCCTGGAACAGATACTGGAGCCTCTGACATCTCCTCGCTACATGATGGCCCAGAGCCCTGGATGCAGAGACCTAAGTAAGCCACCCTTCCTACCTCATACTGATTCCCTGCTTAAAACGTTAGAAGAACACAGCAGTTCTACTCAATAAATTTTGAGCGCACAAAGCAGGATTACCTGCAGCCACCATGCGCTCCACTAGGTCCCCAGAATGTATTCTTACTGCTGTGCATCAGTTATACCTCAGTGAAAGGGTAGTAGAGAATGAATAATTTCCCTGAAGAATAGACTTGAAATCGATATATTTCCCAGGATTTTTTTCCCCATGTAATCAGGGATTAATAGATTCCAGTTAGATCACATGGACTTTCTCCATTTCATAAAAAGGCTTTCTTAGACGTAGGGTTGATTTGAAATAAATTTATTCTTTTTTTTTTTTTTTTTAGGACACCAAAATGTACAGAAGTACCTCTGAGCTCAGTATTTCAAATGACTCTACCTTCAAATTTGAATGTTTTAATACTTCATCTAAATAGTTAAGGCTTAAATAGGACAAAGTATGTTTGATTTTCTTGCCATTCTGTTAGCACTCTCTCTCTTTTTTTCTTTCTTAAGCCTTATTAAGGCATAATTAAAGCACAGCAAACTGCACTTACTAATATTGTGTACTGATGAGTTCTGATCTGTATGCAGCAAGAGCTCAGTGGGGAGTCCATCACCCCAAGACTTTTCCTGAGTCCTCTCTCCTTCCCCCACCCCCTGCCTACCCAACAGAAAGAGTGGCCTTCTCTTGTTTACATTTTCTAGAATTTTATACAAATGAAGTAATGTGCTATGTACACTATTTTGCTATTTTTTACACTTTTCTTACCGAGCATTCTGATTTTGAGATTCAACCACGTCTTAGCATGTACTGAAAATTCTCCTTTTTATTACTGAGCAATTTTCCCTTGTATGAGCATCACTGTTGATGGGTGTTGGGTTGTTTCCAGGTTTTGGTTAGTACAAATAAAGCTGCCATGGGCACTGGTATACAAGCCTTTGTGTAGGAGTCTGCTATCATTTCTTTTGGGTCATTACCAGCGAGGGGGAATGACCGGGTGATATGGGCATGCATGTTTAATTTTAAACTAGACTACCAAATTGTTTGCCAAACTGGCCGCATTTTACCATTTTACATCCCTGCCAGCAGCATGGGATGTGTCAGTTGCTCCATATCCTTGCCAACACTTGACAGAGTCAGCCTTTTACATTGTAACCCTTCTGGGGGTATGTGGAGGAATCCCATCCTGGTATTGAATTGCATCTCCCTAACCACCAATAATCTTCAGGACCTTTTCATTTGTTTATCTGCCATCTGTCTATCACTTCTAGCAAAGGGTCTGTTCAAATGTTTTGCCCACTTTTCAGTTGGGTTGGGTTTTTTCTTATTATTATTGCATTGTGAGAATTGTTTGTCAACTGTAGGTATAAGTCCTTTGTCAGATATATTTCACATATAATTTCTTCCAACCTTTACTTTGAAGATCAAAGCTGTTGACTTTTTTTTTTTAATTAAAAGAATATTTTTTTGCCTGCCTTGGGTCTCTGTTGCTGACACAGACTTTCTCTAGTTGCCGCTAGCAGGGGTTACTCTCCAGCTGAGAGGCTCAGACTTCTCTCGTTGCGGAGCCAGACTCCAAGGCGTGGGGGCTTCAGTAGTTGTGGTACCCAGGCTTCGTTGCCCCAACGTATGTTGAATCTTCCTGGACCAGGGTTTGAACCTGTGTCCCCTGCATTGGCAGGCAGATCTTTAACCACTGACCCACTAAAGAAGCCTTGATAACATGTTGTGAATCCATCATGATACAAGTTTTCAGGGGACATTTGGATGAAGTTCCAGCTTCCTAGTTTCGTAAACTGGTTTTGTTTGTTTATGGATCACACCAGTCAAATTACATTTCACTGAAAGTTACATTCCACCTGCTCTACGATGAGGCACCGTTTTGTACACTGACAGAAACAAACAGAAAAGCCTTAAGTTGTACTACAGATCCTACTTGGAGATAGTAAAATGTTAAATAACGTTCACAGTACTAAGGGGAAAGAGTAATTGTTAGAAAGATAACAGAGAGGGATGGTTCACGGCGGCAGCACGGTCCCCAGGATGGCAGAAGTTGTCTCGACCTCGTGATCAAGCAGAATTTTCCCCCGAAACTCAGCACTTCTGCTTCTCTATGAAAACTAGGAAATGCGCCTTTACATGCCAGATCCATAGATGGCCCCTGGGACCAACTTTCACTGTTTTCTTTTCTTCCTTGTTCTTGGAGATACATACTCAGCTTCTCTCAATGGGAAGGAACCATTGGAGGAGATTCCGTGTGCTCTGCTGGGCCGGTGGGCACTGACTTGCTGGGCTCTCCCCTCTTTCTGGTTCGGATCCTGTAGCACGCTTCCCTTTGACATTGGGACAGTTCACTAACCTTCCCTGTGACCTCATTAGTTAATCTGCTCATCACAGGACAAAATCACCAGAAGAACAGCTAGAGAGACACAGGCAATCTCAGGGTTTTAGAATGATGTTATTGTCCTATAAAGGGAGCTGAAGCTTATTTAGCATATGATGTGTGCGAGACACTGCTTTCAGCAATGCATGTGTGTGATTTTATTTAACCCTCATCACCATCGCAGGCGCAGAGCCCATCTTCATCGATGCTGACTTCAAGAGCACGGTCCCTGGAGGGCCCGTTGGAGGGCAGAGCAGAGCCACCCTGCGGAACGAGCACCTGCAGTACCTCGTCACCTGGTACGGACTCTGCGGCCACATCAAACCTCTGGTGCCAGTAGTTCCTAAGGCAGACTCCTGGTGTGTGAGGAGGCTGGCAGAAGTCAGCCTGTCCCTGAACAGCTGAAGCCACTTCAAGAGATTCGGTTTTATGCTGATGACGTGCTCTTGGTATAAATAAATCTCGAAAGGCTTCCCTGGTGGATCAGATGGTAAAGCGTCTGACCGCAGTGCGGGAGACCCAGAGTTCGATCCCTGGTTGGGAAGTTACCCTGGAGAAGGAAATGGCAACCCACTCCAGTATTCTTGCCTGGAAAATCCCATGGACACAGGACCCTGGTAGGCTGCAGTTCATGGGGTCGCAAAGAGTCGGACACAACTGAGCAACTTCACTTTTAACCATCTTATAAAGCAGGACTCTCGGGACCCATATTTCATTGCTGTGGAAGCTGAAGGTCAGAGCTGCTCCCAACTTTCAGGTGGCCACACAGTGATTCAGGAGCCAGAACTAGAGTCTACACAGCCTGACAGCAGGGCTGAGCCTCACCTGCCAGACACCCTCCACCCTCCATCCCACCCAGGCCCCTCCTCCTGACGCTGGTTACTGGGCTACATGAGTCTAGCTGCAATTCTAGAAAAGTCCTTCCCCACTATTTAGTTTCTGATGAAGAAAGCCTTAAAATTAATTTCAGAGTTATCTGTATTTGAAGAGATGGTATTTGATCACTAGTTTTTCCCTCATGGCTCAGTGGTAAAGAATCCTCCTGCCAAGTAGGAGACATGGGTTCAATCCTTGGGTTAGGAATTTCCCCTGGAGAAGGAAATGGCAGCCCACTCCAGTATTCTTGCCTGGAGAATCCCATGGACAAAAGACCCTAGTGGGCTGCAGTCTATGTGGTTGCAAAGAGTTGGACATGTCTTTGCAACTAAACAATGACAACAGCAAGTTGGATTACCATCTTTTATTCATGACCTATCTTTACTTCTTTTATTGTTATGAGACAGTGATAGAAAATGAAATTTTTTATTCCCTAGTATTTGATATTTTTGTGGCTTCTGATGTGCTGACATTTGGTATGAATCTACATGAATATTCTTGAGTCTAAGACATTCTAGACTGTCCCATTATAGGGACACTTAATGGCAACCCACTCCAGTATTTTTGCCTGGGAAATCCCATGGACAGAGGAGCCTGGTGGGCTATAGTCTCTGGGGTTGCAAAGAGTCAGACACGCCTGAAGGGACTCAGCATGCATGCATGCATACTGTCCTGAACTGCCAGTTTGTTCTGTGTTCCTCCTCCAGTACCTCCCTGGCTGTGGGCTTGTATTCTATTTCCATTTGCTTTTCACTAAAATCCCTGGAAGTCTTATTCCCCAAGGCTCTGAAATCATGCAGTCCTTACAGGCATTGGTTCAGACACTCATGCTTTCTTAGTGTGTTAAACAAGGCTTTTTTTCCTTATCTGTTGACATCTGGGACCTTAGGGTCCTGTAGGAACTGACCACTACCCTGGGCCCAGCCAGGGGTAGCTGTTCCTAGACTCTTTGAGGGACTTGTCTGAGGATATGCCTTTCTGTATGCAAACCAATCAACTCAGAGCTCACCCTGCACACCACCTCTTTCTTGAGCTTTTATATGCCTGGTCTCTTTCCCCCTGCCTTAATTATGGGGCCAGGCATCTGACAACCAGCCTCTTCTCCCCGGAACCCACAGAAGTTATTCAAAGTACCAATCCTAAATCTACTTGCCCTTCCAGTGCAGGCTCTTACCCACGTACCCCTACTCCCTCTGCCTCCCCAGTCCCTGCTCCTGGCCCCTCTGTGGCCACACCCTCAGGGCCCTGCATGGTGTGGCAGGGGCCCCCTCCTCTTCGAGCCTGAGGAGCAAACCATCTTGTCAAGGACAATGTCTCCTGACCTGTTGGCCCCACCATCCCTGAATAATAATAAAACCTGCATTTTAAAACACTTCTACAGAAATTGTCTTTCTCCCCAAGGGAAATATGTGCAAACGAGCCTAGAGAGGTGAGGGATATGTTCTGTATGATGTGAAAATATGGATCCTGTGTTATATTCAAACAGAAGCAGTATAGGCTGAAGCTATGGAATTCTGTATGTTACGCTCCAACAGATTTGCTTTGAGGATAAATTGGCTCATTATTGCTTCAATGTTTATAAGATAGTGTATCTGTACAAAATATTTTCCCTTAGCAGCATATAATGCACACAGCCATGCATTTATTATAGTAAATGCAGAGCATGAGTCGATTGTAAATGTAGACAAACTATTTTATTTCAGATTCTTAAATTTCAAAATTGCTGAAAATCTCCCTGACTCAGAAGTCAACTGCTTTTCAGCACAGATGGTGTTGTCCTGTTTTTAAAAAGTAGTTATTCATCATGGTTAGGTTGCAGCTCTCTTTTGTAATGCTGAAGCAATAATGTTGCATGGGGTCCTCTAGTGAATGGGTCTCATTATACATCTGGTCAGCCAAAATGTAAATATAATCATCAAGTCTCAGATGCTTTATAATTGTGTTTAACCCACATGACATTGAGCTCGAAATAAATAGCAATGTTTTTGAATAGTACTGGTGTGAGTGTGTGTGTGAGAGAGAGAGTCTCATGTTAGTCCTACATGTAGGACTCGTCACGTGAGTGTGCTCTGTTGCTCAGTCATGCCCGACTCTTTGCGACCCTGTGGACTGTAGCCTGCCAGGCTCCTCTGTCCATGGATTTCCCAGGCACGAATACTGGAGTGGCTGCCATGTCCTTCTCCAGGGGATCTTCGCAACCTAGGGATTGAACCCACATCTCTTGACATTTCCTGCACTGGCAGGCAGTTATTAATCACTGTACCACTTGGGAAGCCAGGATATGTCACAGCCACTAAAACAAAGGACTCATTCGCAATCCCTCTTCTAAGTAAAAAGTGGTTTCCTAATAAAATGAGCTTAAAACCCCACCCCCGTTGCCATAGGGGAAAGAGGAAAACAAATCCTCCTACGGAAGCGAAGACACACTCAGATGAGAGCTGCATCATTCCTATAAGGCGTGAGCCAAGTCTTCCAGAACGTGCCAGAGAGAAGCACAGTTTAGCATAAATCAACTGGATAGACAAACTGTACTTTGGACAAGTTTATAGGCACAGACTACATCTTGGAATAGAAGCCTTGGAAGGAGAAGTAGACATATCAGTGTGATAGGGTCTGAGAATTAAGTCGGATCCAGTTCCTTGACCAGGAGAGAATGTTCCTGAATAATGGAAGATAAAGGTGATCATCAGTTATTGAGAAGTTGTGAGTGACTAGAACCAAAGTCCCTTTCGTATCTCTATGGTTCATATTCACTGAGTACTGTGAATGGTTTGCTGCTTTTTGTTTTCAGGGACTTCCACTTGAATAAACTGCTCTAGATGTCCTGTGTTGACACTGGCTGTTGGCAATGAAGAATCTGGTGCTAAGGAATGTAGAACATTGTGCTAATATCCCCCTGCACAGAACCTGGGCTTTAGGAAGATGGTTTCAGACTGAGACTGTTGTGTTATATCAGTATACTGTGTTCTTCTTCTTCTTTTTTTTTTAAAGAGAACTTTCTATTTTGTACTGGAGTATAGCCAATTAACAATGTTGTAATAATTCCAGGTGAACAGGGAAGGGACTCAGCCACACATACACATGTATCTGTTCTCTCCCAAACTCCCCTCCCATCCAGGCTGCCACATAACACCAAGCAGATTTCCCTGTGGTACACTGCAGGTCTGTGTTGGTACCCATTTAAAATACAGCAGTGTGTACATGCTGCATCATTACTCAGCCCTAAGTGTTTCTCTGGGCCTAATGAAGGCCGAGTTTGCCTTGGAGAGACATGAATTAATTATGGCTCTGAGTCCTCTGAGGAGTCTCTTTTAAGATGATGCTGAGTCATGATGAATACCTCTTGGAGCTGAGCTCTCCTTCTGGATCCGAAGTTCCCATGTTTATAGAAAAATTGATTCATTAAATATTAAAATGGGAAGAGGGGAAAGATTCCTAAAAGAAAGGCTTGACTTTACTACACAGAGAGAACACCCCAAGGCTTAGGAACAATTAATCTAATGGTTACAGGAGTGATTGGGTTCTGATGTGATCATTGAAAACATTGGGAATTTTGTGATTTATTAATTTCAAGTTTTAACTTTTTTAGAAGGGGATGCTAAGAATGTCCACACTGAAAAGTCTCATTCTCAGCTTCACCTCTCTTAGTCACAGGGACCAAATGGAATTCCGAGTTATACACAAAAGACTGGCTTTCCTAATCCTTGGAAGAAAGGGTCATTTTGACTCACTTGATGCTTCCGGGTTCCTCAAATACTCTTATCAAAACAAATAAAGCTATTTTAAAATTGCCCAGTAACAAAGAGGAACTTACAACTACAACCCTTTACTGTGTCTTATGTTTTTCTACTCTGTGGAACAAGAATCAATACCTCATACATTTGACCTTGAGATCTTTGAAATTTTTTCCCTAAGTATCTGTTCTACTTATTTGACCCAGGAAAGTATTTGTATGCTTAAACGTGTCTTTACAAGGCTCCACGTTGTGCTGGTGTTGCTGTGCCCTATCTTGGCTTTCTTTGCCCACTGAAGCTGAATAAAAAAAATTATGGAAACAGAGTTTGGAGGAAAGAAAAAGGAGGTTTTAATACTCAGCCAGCAGGGGTGGGACATACAGCAAGCTCGCCTCAACTGCCCCTTCTTCCCCCCTCCCTCTCCCCCTTCTTCCCTCTCCCCTCTCTCCCCCTCCCTACCCCTCCACTCCCCCTCCCGCTTTACCATGAGGAGTCTGAGGGATTATATAAGATGAGGGCTTACAGTCAGGGGGAGGTGATGAGGAAGAAAGGTGTAAGGACCTTATATTCTTCTCTTGTGTTGTTTCAGAAAAAATGGTCATGGGCTGATGTCAGGTAGCCCAGTAACTGAGTCCGTTGACTTTTGTGTGTGGTGCTGCTTCCCCCTTTCTGTCATGCAAAAAGAGAAGAACTATGAGGGGTGGTCTTTGAAGAGAGCTGTGAAGGTGAGCACCAGACTCAGGATGTAATTAACACAGAGCAAAAGGACAGTAGCAAGCTTAGTTACAGACTACAGAGGAGGATCAGTTAAAGGAAAACGTAGGAGTGATCAGGCCTGCTGGCTGTCCTCTTTATTTTCTTTGTTTTCAGGGAAGAAAGACTCTTTCCTCTTTTTTCCTTTTCACTGCAACCCTGGGAGACACAGGCTGTATCCATCGTTTAGAGTAGACAACAAACTCATGGCTTTAGTCTTTTGCAAACTTTCTTCCCCTTCCCGTGTTGGTTATGATTATAAATCACAGCCAACAAATACTGCGCAGATACTAATATGATACACGTCAGATTAGCACTGCCCCCATTGGGGAGCTTTTGTTGAAGAAGCTCAGCACAGCAGGGCTGGGTTTCAGTCACAGGCTGTCAACTTGAATGTGTCTTTGGCAATGGGCACATCAAGCGGAGCAGTTTCCCAGTGATCCTGGGGCTTGGGGCCAAGTGCTAGCCAAGCCCTATAGGCATGTCTAATTCCTGTGACCATCCTCATAACCTTACGAGCAGAGTCTTGTTCATTCCCGTTAACCGGGCAAGGGTGCTGAGTGACTGACATCTGTGACCTTGCTCAAGACCACCGCCGGGACGGACAGGTGTGGGCAGTGTGGTCCGAGCACCAACCACACGCTCTGCCACTGCTCTCGAGGCCCTCCTCACACAATAGTGACGCACCTGTAAATATAACAATAATTCACAGATAACGAGCTTGGGCTTTGGAGTCAAACTTTGCCTGGCATCTAGCTGAGCCACTTGCTAACAAGGTGAGCCTTGGCTCTGTGTCTTCTTATCTATGAAGTAAGAATAAGCCAACCTGTCGGGCTACTGACTTATTAGAGACAGGGCACTAACCAGTCAGCCTGGCACCTGGGCCCTTTAGAAGGAGCTATAATAACAATTGATTAAATATTAACAACAAGGCATAAAAGCATAGAAAGAAGTACAGCTAACCCTTATGGCAAAGTGAAGAGGGATTAAAAAGCCTCTTGATGAAAGTGAAAGAGGAGAGTGAAAAAGTTGGCTTAAAGCTCAACATTCAGAAAATGAAGATCATGGCATCTGATCCCATCACATGGGAAATAGATGCGGAAACAGTGGAAATAGTGTCAGAATTTATTTTGGGGGGCTCCAAAATCACTGCAGATGGTGATTGCAGCCATGAAATTAAAAAGACGCTTACTCCTTGGAAGGAAAGTTATGACCAACCTAGAGAGCATATTCAAAAGCAGAGACATTACTTTGCCAACAAAGGTCCATCTAGTCAAGGCTATGGTTTTTCCAGTGGTCATCTATGGATGTGAGAGTTGGACTATAAAGAAAGCTGAGCCCTGAAGAATTGATACTTTTGAACTGTGGTGTTAGAGAAGACTCTTGAGAGTCCCTTGGACTGCAAGGAGATCCAACCAGTCCATTCTAAAGGAGATCAGCCCTGGGATTTCTTTGGAAGGAATGATGCTAAAGCTGAAACTCCAGTACTTTGGCCACCTCATGCAAAGAGTTGACCATTGGAAAATGCTCTGATGCTGGGAGGGATTGGGCGTAGGAGGAGAAGGGGACGACAGAGAATGAGATGGCTGGATGGCATCACGGACTCGACTGATATGAGTTTGGGTGAACTCCGGGAGGTGGTGATGGACAGGGAGGCTTGGCGTGCTGCAATTCATGGGATCACAAAGAGTCGGAGACGACTGAGCCACTGAACTGAACTGAATAACAAAGAATTTTGGAAACTACCTTCATGCACACAAATAATCAAGCTACAAAATCTCCATTTTTCCAGTCCACAAGCCTTTGTATATTACAGAGGCAGCATCTCTGGGCACCAGACCTCTCAAGTGTGGGTGAGCAGGAGTGATATCATATTGATGGCCTCCTCTTCCTCCCCAGATACATCTCTTTTTTTTTTTAAGTTCAGTCCCTATACTTTTTAAATTTATGTATATATTTATTTATTTCTGGTTGCACTGGGTCTTCGTTGCTGCACATGGGTTTTATCTAGTTGCAGAGAACAGGGTCTCCTCTCTAGCTGCGGTGTGTGGGCTTCTCCTTGTGGAGGCTTCTCTTGTTGTGGAGCACGTGTCTAGGTGTGCGGGCTTCAGTAGCTGCAGCACAGGGCCTAGCAGCTATGGTGCACAGGCTTAGTTGCTCCGAGGCACATGGAATCTTCCTGGACTAGGGATTGAACCCCTGTCCTCTGTATTGGCAGGTAGATGTTCACCCACTGTACCATCAGGGAAGTCCCATATTCTTGATCAGGTTCAAAGTACATTCCAAAGTATTTGTGGAATAATACACTAATGATGCAGAGATTTTATCTTTTTCACTCTCTGACAGGTTCAAAGGAAAGAACACTGCATCTTGAGTCCTAGAAGTTAACATAAGTCTAATAACTCCCCCCTTAACCTCCTTTTTTCCCTTCCTGAACTACATTCACATCTATACAGCATTTTCCGTGTTATATTTTATATCTACTTTGTAACATGTACATGTCATATTTGATACTAGTTTGTAAGTTGCTTTCCAAGGTTGGGGCCATTGCAAACTTGATTTTCTACCATCACCCACACAGAGTTTTAGGTACTAATGGTTTATCAGTTGTGCCTTTAGCTTTTTGGTACAAACCACAAGATGTGCGCTCAGTAATTTGAATTGTCTCTCTAAACTAATCAGTAAGGTAAGTGTCCTTGTTTCTTCTCAAACTTAAAATTGATGGTTAAGATGTCAAGGGAGTCAAAGCAGTAGATTATGTTTTAAGTCAAGAAGCAGTTCTTTCGTGTCTATAAAGAATCAATACCATTATCCCTTCTGTAAACAATCCCTTAGGTTTTAAATTATTTAAATGTTGGTGTTCTGAGTCATTGTTGTTCACTGGTATTATCTGACGTTCTAATGTGACAGTGAAGCCTGTTAAACCTTACATGTCTGGCTTAATGGCAAGCATGTGAAAGGAGTTCTTTTTGAACTGACTCTAACACTTGACCATTTTTACACTTTAAATGTAATACAGTGGCAGTGTAGAGCCAACTAAGATGTGATAGCAAAACAAAATCTTTGTTTCCTTTATTACAATTATTTCTGACCCTGGCCCCTCCTGGGTCCTTGTTGGGGGTGGGATGGTGGGATGGTATAGTTTGGACATGGGGAGCTCGTAACTGGGGTCATAAATGCTCCTTTGTGAGAAGCCACTGCTCTGAGGAGTGTCACATTCACTCTGCATTTTATTTCCAGTGCCTGGGAGGTAGAAGCTTCCAGGATGCCTTTGGCCACGTCCCCAGTCCCAGAGGACTGAACTTGTCTTTGCGTCTTCAGTAAATCTGTTCCTGGGAAGAGAGACTTGGAAGCAACCGAGTGCCTGGTAAGTTTCTTCCTGAGATTGTTTAACTGATTCACACACACACACACACACACACACACACACACACACACAAATAGGGCATGCAGTAAATCATGCTCTTTATCAGAAACGAAACCAGAATGTTAGGCTCTAATCACAAAAAAGAGTGAACTTTGGTTTTGAAAATAGAGAAGTTGTCCATTGATTTCAGTCAATGTTCACAGCAGATCCTAAATCAATAAAGCACTGCTTTTCCTTGAAACACTTCTGTCATCATTTCAGTCATCATAAAACCCAGCTCCAACGGGTCTTCTGTCTTGTGCAGGTACTCGGCTAAGAGCTGGACACTACAACAGATCACACTGTTTTCCTCGTTTTGCACAAGGTGAAATCGTGGCACAGAGAGGTTATGTAACAAGCCCCTAGGCTGCACAGCTAGAGGAGCTGCACCTGGGGTTCAGATCTGGCCCCGGATTGGTCATGTCAACTGCGGTACAATATTGCCTCTCAGGCAGAAGTGAGGCAGGTAAGCAAGGTATTACAGGTACTGCGATATCGCAGCTGGTGGAGCTAGGACCGTGTCCAGTCTACTCCCAGCCCGAGGTCACCTCCAGCACTTGCTGTGGTTGGAGGTCCCCACCAGGTTCACTCCAAGGTGCTCACGGTCCTTGCTCTGGTCTAGTTTTTTGCCCATGCGATTGTGGGAAGCTGTTTAAATCCTCCTTGGTCTCAGGTGAGTGAGTGAGTGAGCATGCTACCTCTGGAGGAGGGCATGACCACCCACTCCAGGATTCTTGCCTGGAGAACCTCATGGACAGAGGAGCCTCAGTTTCCTATTTGCTGGTGTAACAATGACCACAAACTCAGTGGCTCAAAACAGTACACAAGGACTTCCTGGTGGTCCAGTGGCTAAAACTCTGCACTTCCAATACAGGGGGCCTGATCCCTGGTCAGGGAACTAGATCCCACATGCCGCAACTAAGACCCTGCACAGCGGAATAAATAAACAAATATTAAAAAACCCAAACAGCACATATTTCAGTCTTTTAGTTCTGGGATTAGAATCCAGAGTGGGTCTTACAGGCTAAAACCAAGGGCGTGGCAGGGCTGGCCTGCTGAGGGTCCTGGAGAACCTGGTCCTTCCCATTCCCCTCCGCTCCTGGCCCCTCTCTCTCCAAAGCCAGGATGTAGCCCCTTCTCTCTGATTTCTCTCCCACGAGGGCCCCTGTGGTCACACTGCTTCTCAGGACAACCTCACCATCTCACCACCCTTAATACGATCATGCTGATGCAGTTCTTTCTGCCATTAGGTTCACGCTCACAGGCTCCAGGGATCAGGGCCAGGGCATGACTCTGCTCTTTGTAAGGTGTGTAGGAGTGATCGTGTTGAGTCACTTAAGTCATGTCTGACTCTGTGCCACCCTATGGACTGTAGCCCGCCAGGCTCCTCAGTCCGTGGGATCCTCCAGGCAAGAATCTTGGAGTGGCCTGCCACGCCTTCCTCCAAGGGATCCTCTCAACCTAGGAATCGAACTTGCATGTCTAATCTCTCCTGCACTGGCAGGCATATTTACCACAGCCCCACCTGGAAAGCCCATGTAGGTAACTTCAGTTCAGTTGCTCAGTTGTGTCTGACTCTGAGACCCCATGAATCACAGCATGCCAGGCCTCCCTGTCCATCACCACCCCCCGGAGTTCACCCAAACGCATGTCCATCGAGTCTGTGATGCCATCCAGCCATCTCATCCTCTGTCATCCCCTTCTCCTCCTGCCCCCACCCCCTTCTCCTCCTGCCCCCTATCCCTCCCAGCATCAGAGTCTTTTCCAATGAGTCAACTCTTCTCATGAGGTAGCCAAAGTATTGGAGTTTCAGCTTCAGTATCATCCTTCCAATGAACACCAAGGGCTGATCTCCTTCAGAATGGACTGGTTGGATCTCCTTGCAGTCCAAGGGACTCTCAAGAGTCTTCTCTAACACCACGGTTCAAAAGCATCAATTCTTCAGCGTTCAGCTTTCTTCACAGTCCAACTCTCACATCCATACATGACTACTGGAAAAACCATAGCCTCGACTAGATGGACCTTTGTTGGCAAAGTAATGTCTCTGCTTTTAAATATGCTCTCTAGGTTGGTCATAACTTCCCTTCCAAGGAGTAAGCGTCTTAATTTCATGGCTGCAATCACCATCTGCAGTGATTTTAGAGCCCCCCCAAATAAATTCTGACACTGTTTCCCCATCTACTTCCCATGAAGTGATGGGACCAGATGCCCTGATCTTCATTTTCTGAATGTTGAGCTTTAAGCCAAGTTTTTCACTTTTCTCTTTCACTTTCACCAAGAGGCTCTTTAGCTCCTCTTCACTTTCTGCCATAAGAGTGGTGTCATCTACATATCTGAGGTTATTGATATTTCTGCCGGCAATCTTGATTACAGCTTGTGCTTCTTGCATCCCAGCGTTCTCATGATGTACTCTGCATATAAGTTAAATAAGCAGGGTGACAATATGCAGTGTTGACGGACTCCTTTTCCTATTTGGAACCAGTCTGGTCCACACAAAATCTACAAGGCTCTGCAAGGTTGGTTCATACCCAATTTCCTTGTTTTTTTTTTCCCTTTACATTTTTGACTTTAAGTTCTTGTTTTCCTCTCCTGCTAGAGCAGCTAATGGAGAATGAAAGAAATTTAAAAAGTAAATATTCAAGTGAGATATATTAATAGCTGAGCTTGGGTGTCTTTGCCCCCAAGATATGCACCCAGAGGAATAGCCTGGCCAGCTCTGGGCAGCCCCACCCCTTAGAGGCTCAGAATATGACTTTCTCTCATTTCCAAGTTTCACACAGGTGAGATGCAGATTTACTGTGTGGATTCTGTGGCTGAGGTGAGTCATGTGAGCAGCGCCCCCTCGCTCCCTGCCCTGCCTGCACCCCACCTGCTCTGTCAGTGATGGGGCACAGAGAATGAGTGCTAAGTCAGATGGGCATCCTCGCCCTGTGCCGGGGGAGCATTGCCTTCAGTCCTGGATCCCTCAGTTCCTCCTGTCCTCACACAGCTTCTCACTGCACTCAGGAACAAAACCGTGTTTCTCTCCTGTCTCCTCCCACATGGCTGGAATGAGGGGCCAGCGCTGTCTTCTCTTCCTCATTCTGCCTTCCTGAGTCTATGGAAAATTACATTAGAAGTGTGGGGGAGGGGGAAGACACATTTCCGAGATGGAAAAACAACTTGGTTCACACTTTGGAGGATGTGGCTTTGAGTGGCTCTCAACTTCGAGTCTTTCTTTCCTTTCAAACGTCTGCCTGCTTGTTTCCTTGTGTTCATTCAGTCCAGCTAAGAAAACCAGAGGCCACAGAAATAGGTGAATAAATAAAGACAACTCAGTGTGTTCATGTTTGTATGGCTACTGCTTTTGCGTTCCATTTTCCCCTTCTTGCAGGTGATTTCTCTGATGGAACTGTTCTCTTAGCTGGCTATGATGGTTTATTCCATGTGTCACATTTTCTGTGACAGATGGAATAAATGTGCCCAGAAACGTGCTCAAACACTGTTCTTGATGTTTAAGGGTGAGGGTAATGTTGAAATGGCACCCCACTCCAGCACTCTTGCCTGTAAAATCCCATGGATGGAGGAGCCTGGTGGGCCGCAGTCCATGGGGTCACTAAGAGTCAGACATGACTGAGCGACTTCACTTTCACTTTTCACTTTCATGCATTGGAGAAGGAAATGGCAACCTGCTCCAGTGTTCTTGCCTAGAAAATCCCAAGGAGGGGGGAGTCTCACGGGCTGCTGTCTATGGGGTCCCACAGAGTTGGACACGACTGAAGCGACTTGGCAGCAGCAATGTTGAAATGGTCAGACCCTGAGTAAAGCAGGTCCCACCCCTCAAATGTGGTGGGCTTCATCCAATCAGTTGAAGGCCTGGATAGAGCAGTGACTGAGCTCCTTGGACCAAGAGGGAATTGTCCAGCAGACATCCTTGAGCTCCAGCTGCCCTGGCCTCCAGCCCACTGGCCTCCCCTATCCTGAGGGGGTTTGCCAAGTCTCCACAATCACATGAGCCAATTTCTTGAAATAAATTTCTCTCTCTCTCTCTCTCTCTCTATATATATATATATAGATTCTGTTGGTTCTCTTTGGTTCTGTTTCTCTGGACAACCCTGGCCTTTTTCTCAAACATTTAACCTGCTTTTGAAGACAGGATGGAGTGGCCCTTTCTGAGCTGGGAGGGGCAGGAATGGCAAGCACAGAGTCAGTGCTGGGCTCTGAGCTGTGATGAAGTGGGGGTGGGGCAGAGGACCTGCTCCCAGGTGGCCAGGCTCAGTGTCCACCCTGTCACTGCCCACTTCCCACCTGGGTGGGCGTGTGTGGCTCGTGTGACAGACTCCATGAAGTGGCGTGGGCTGTTTCCAGCATGGCACTATAGGTATGGCTGGGTAGGTGCACCATGATGAGGATAATTAGGAAAAAGTCAGCCAGGTTTTGCTCTAGAAAGTGTGCTGGAATTCCTTTGTAAGTTCCTTTGTGAATTGTGATTTCCTTCCTCACAATTCCTTTGTGAGGAATCAGGAGAGACCACTGTATAAACGTCCTTGTCTTGACTGTATTGCTAAAAGGAGCATTTCTGGTCACCAAAAAATTGTTTAATAGGTTTGACCTTATACACAGGGAATTAAGCATGTAATGGACTGAATGCTACATTACCTTGTGTGAACTTGCTTGAGGTTTCATAATTCTTCCTGGATAAAGGTAAGCTTTCATAATTCACAGCTGAGATTTTTTTTTGGAGAAATTTTTATTTTGTTAAAATTTTATTTATTTAATTTTGGGCCTTGCTATGTGGCATGTGGGATCTTGGCTTTCCAACCAGCAAATCCAATCCATGCCCCCTGCAGTGGGAGCAAGGAGTCCTAACCACTGGACTCCCAGAGAATCCCCTTAGAGACGTCTTTAAATAAAAATCTTTCATGAGTGAATATTTGGAATGTTAACACAGGGTGTCAATGTATGTAAGAGATTAATATTACTGACTCAACACAAAAAATAAATCCAAATAAAAAATAGGAGAAGGAGCTGACAGCATTTCTCTAAAAATGATGCACAAGTGGCCAGAAAGGCCATGAAGGATGCTGGACATCCATCGCTAATCGCTGGGGAAATGCAAATCAAACCCACAGTGAGATGCCACTTACGCATGTCAGAATGGCTATTAACAAAAACAAAAAAACCCAAAAACTTAAAACAGAAAATAACAAGTGTTGTGAAGATGTGGAGATTGGAACAGTTGTGCTCTTCTGGTGCACATGAAAACAGCACGGCCACCATAAAAACAGAATGATAGCTTCTCAAAAATTAAATATACAATTATTATATGATCCAGCAAGTCCACTTATGGGTATTTATTCAAAACAATGTTAAGCAGAGACTCAAGCAGATGTTCATAGCACTACTCACAATAGCTAAAGGTAGTTTAGAGGCGAAGCAGTGTCCAACTCTCCCAATCCCACGGACTGTAACCCACCAGGCTCCTCTGCCCATGGGGTTTCCCAGACAAGAATACTGCAGTGGGTTGCCATGCCCTTCTCCTGGGGATCTTTCCAACCCAGGGACTGGACTCGAGTCTCTTGTGTCTCCTGCATTGCAGGCAGATTCTTTACTGACTGAGCCGCCAGGGAAGCCTGCTAAAACATGGAAGCCACCAGTGTCTCCTGGCAGATGAGTAGAGAAGCAAAACTGGGTAGAAACACACAGTGGAATGTTATTTGGCTTTGAAAAAGAAGGAAATTCTGACACATGTTACAACATGGATGAAGACTTTACGTTAAGTGCAACAAGCCAGTCACAAAAAGACAAATACTGTATGAATCCATGAGGAATGTTACATGAGGTCCCTAGAGACTCAAGCAGTAGAGACAGAAAGTAGGATGGTGGGGGCCAGGGTCTGGGGATATGGGGGAACAGGGAGTGTTGAGTAATAGGGACAGACTTCCAGTTTGGGAAGCTGAGAAAGTTCTGGTGATGATGGTGGTGATGGTTTACAACAATGTGAATTAGCGCCATTGAGTGTACACTTAAAATTGATTAAATGGTAAACTTTATGTTCCATATATTTTACCAAGATAATAAAAAGACATTATTTTTATTTCAATCTTAACCTCCTTGTCCTGGTATTGTATTTTTTTTTAGACTCTGACAACATCATACTTTCAGTTTCTGAAAGCAGCTCCTTCATAAATTGACTCTACAGGACAATTTCCCAATGTATTAATCATCTCTGCTAAAAATACAGCTGTACACTGGAAATGTTTTCCAGGAAGCCAAAGAATCCTAGATCAAAGTTGCGTTTTATGGTCCCTGAGAAACAATGGCCTTGTTCAAAGTTTCAGGGAGGTGGCATTGAGTGTTTAGCCCTGTGTGCATGGCTTGAGGGTTTTGAACCATGAGCCCTGTCTGCTACGCTGCCCACATGACCCTAGACGTGAAGACACAAGGCTCTCTTATTTACTCTCATGTACCCTCGGAAGCCTAAAATCAATTTTTGGTGACTGAGTTATTGAATCTCTTTTCCACTTCATTTCTGAGTAGATTAATCTTGGAGACGTTAAATTCTTTCTTTCGGATACTGAATCCGTGTTCTGGGTCCTCATTGATATCCGTGTTCAGATACTGAATCTGTGTTCTGATACAGTTCTGGGCTGTATGCTGGCACCTGGTGACTCCAGCCTCACCCCAGAGGGCTGGCAGCTTAGCCCTCGAGGCTCCAGGTGGAGCCTTGATCTTGGAGTCCGGCCTGCAGAGCTGGAGAAGTCTATGTCGGCAGTTTGTAAGCTCCCAGTCTGTGTTCTGTCACAGCAGGCTGCACGGAACCCAGGCATTGGCACGTTTTTCACGGCCCAACCTCCCTCACCCTGTCGATAAGAGGGACAAACACTAGAGTCTGCTCCTTCAGGAGCTTCTCGCTCCATCAAATGAGGTGATTTCCAGCAGCACCTGCCCTGTGCAGCCCTGGACACACTCAGGTTCCTTCTGGGTACCGAGCTCCGTGCACTGTGACCTCTTGTACCGATATAGATGAAAGTCTGTAGCATTGGTGGTTATAACTGGTTCATATGATCCACGCTGACTTTTGAAAGTCTCACACTAATGTAAACCAGTAGTCACATACGGATGTGAGAGTTGGACCATAAAGAAAGCTGAGCAAAAAATTGATGCTTTTGAACTGCAGTGTTGGAGAAAACTCTTGAGAGTCCCTTGGACTACACGGAGTCCATCCTAAAGGAAATCAGTTCTGAATATCCATTGGAAGAATGATGCTGAAGGTGAAACTCCAATGCTCTGGCCACATAATATGAAGAACTGACTCATTGGAAAAGACCCTGACGCTGGGAAAGATCGAAGGCAGGAGGAGAAGGGGACGACAGAGGAGGAGATGGTTGGATGGCATCACCGATTCGATGGACATGAGTTTGAGTAAGCTCTGGGAGTTGGTGATGGACAGGGAAGCTTGGCATGTTGCAGTCCATGGGGTCGCAAAGAGTCGGACCTGACCGAGCAACCGAAACTGAATTGAGCTGAATGCAAACCTTGCCCTTTCACGATAGAGGGTAGGCAGCTCTGGAGGCAAACTATGATCCCTTGAATCCTTTTATTCCAAGTCACTCCTGTAGCACAAGGAATCACGTGCTGTGGAGAAGGCCTCCTCATGTCCAGTGTCGTTGGATAAATACTGCACCTTGGGCACTTCTGCTTGGGTCACCCTGACATTTCTTTGATGCGCAGACTTGCAGGAGACCACCAGAGGGAGCATGACGCAGACTACATACACAGGCACACACAGCCTGGTCCCATTCATCCACAGGAGGATGCCCACGGCTCAGCCTCTGACCCCACCAGCTGTGTCCAGCATGAAGGGCAAATTGGGAAAATGCAAATGAATGAAGGACAGAAGCGGGCAAGTTCCTGGGCTGACAGCATCCCTCAAGCCAGCACAAATCAGGATCACTAGCAGCAGATTGTTCTCCAAAGAAGCAAAAGCAACCAACACCATGAATTGTCGTAGAAATGCAAACTTTTCCCGCCTGGGAGCAGTGGCTGATGCTGCCCCGGGTGGAGAACAGCATACCCATTGTCCACTGCTGGGAATCGCAGGGTTCACCCAGGGAATCGCTGGGAATCGCTGGGTCACCAGACCTCCTCTGACCTGTTACCACCCCTTGACCTGGTCCAGTGAGACCGTGGCTCCCCTCATCCCAAGCCTGGGTATCCAGGTCTGGCCTGGTCTCACCTGGTATCACGGCCCTCAGAGTCCCCCACCCCTGGCCGGGCGACACGTGGGACATGTGTGCTGTGCGGAGTGAGTCCTGCTGAGAGCTGAGTGGGCAGGCCATCCCCTCCCATATGCCAGCAGGGCTCCCAGGCTTGGCACCCTCAGCCCACCAGCCTCACACAGCCGCACAAGAGGGTGCAGACAGAGCCCAGACTGAGCAGATCAGGGCCTCACCAGGAATGGGGCACAGAGCTGGGCTGAGAGTGCCACGGGCCAAAACCCTGGCTGGGTCACCCTGCAAAGTTCCTTACTCAGTCTGGGACTCAGCTTAGTTATCAGTTAGGAAGAAACCCCCTTCCACAGGCAGAATGCTGAGCTGGGCAGCCCTGGACCTGCCCTGTCTTCATAACCCTAAACGGCATCTTTCTGACTGCCTCTCACTCACAACCACTTGCTCTCTTGGTCCACGTGTAATTATTTGTCTTCCAAATTTTACTTATTTATTTTTGATAGATAAAAATTGTGCCTATTTAAGAGGTATGATGTGGTGGTTTGATACACGTACGTTGTGAAATGATCGCCACAGCTGAGCTAATTAACACACATTAAACACATCCATCACCTTCCATAATTATGTTTTTATTTTCTTTTTGTGGTAAAGACACTTAAGATCCTCTCTTCTACTCTTTTAGAAAACTTCAAGTATACAAAGCACTATTGCTAACATACTCTTGACTATGGGATT
>SJYC01078512.1:0-11335 GCA_006408675.1 Madoqua kirkii
CCATATTATGTTTTTATTTTCTTTTTGTGGTAAAGACACTTAAGATCCTCTCTTCTACTCTTTTAGAAAACTTCAAGTATACAAAGCACTATTGCTAACATACTCTTGACTATGGGATTTTTGCAGAAACCAAAACCTGTGTGCTAATACGTCTCTGGTCAATAGTGTGCTAACTAGAGTCTCAACTGTGGTTCAGCCCCAGGGCTTATGCACCCGATGATGGAAGTGTGTGCCCTTTGACCACCACCCCCCTGACCCCCAGCCCCGGCCCCTGGAAACCACACCTCCACTCTGTACTCTTGGAGTTTGATTTTCTTTTCTTTTTCTTTTTTTTTTTAGATCCTACAGGCCACACTCTCTAAAAGGTGATTATCTGCTTAAAAAAGAGAAGAATAAAAAATAAGGATATCATGTGTCAGAAAACCTATACAAACAAGGGGCTGGGATCCGGTGGACTCCTGGACTCTGGAGGACATGCTTGGGTCTTTGCCAGGACCGTCTAGCAGGAGGGTAGCTCTTTCCTTGCCCATTTGAGTTCTCCTGGCATCTCCTCTGGAAAGCTTTGAGCCTTTCCTGAGGTACACAGGGACTCCAGGGCAGGCTGTGGACTCAAATCCACATGATTGGTAGCATTGATTTCTTGGGATTTCCTGTGTCCTTCTGTGTCCAATAGATGGTGGGGAGCTGCTGACCCTTAGAAAAATGCTGTAGCACCCAGGTAACTCCCAGAAAACTGGAGGAACAAGAACCCTTGCAGTGCCAGAGAGCAGAAGCTTCACCCAAGAGAGGGCAGGGTCGGGGGAGCAAAGCCTGGATGGAGTGACTGACACCAAGCCGGGCCCAGAGGAGCTCCTGGCACAAGGCCTCTGTGTCCCCCCTTTCTGTGATTACAGGGAACAGCCTTCATTCAACCTCCATGACCTTCCCTGAGTTCCAGTGGGGAGATTCAAGCAGTTGTTAACTAGGGAAAAGAGGGGAGGTGAGACCAGGTAGAAGCAGTCAAGAACAGCCTCAGGGCAGGGTCCTGTTTCCCATCAATGGATACATGGCTCTTTTGCTCAAGACTGAAAACTCTTTAGGTGGGAGAAGTTAACGATTAATGATGCATGGCTGCCCACAAGCGCGGAGACCCCAGACCAGCTGAACCGAAGGTTGACGATGCTGACCCCTACTTACCTCACCACCCACCTGTCAGAAGAATGTCTGTGGACTGGTCATGCCCTCTTTAAACATTACTATAAAACTTCTTGCTATCTCCCCAAGTTGGGATATTTGGTTTTGAAGGCCTGAGCCCATCCTGTCTCCCTGTGCCTGGCAAAGCAGTAAAGCTATCCTTTCCTACTTCACCCAAAACTCTGTCCCTGAGATTTGATTTGGCATCAGTGTACAGACAAGCCAAGCTGTTGGCATCATGACTGCAGGGAGTGGAGTCTGTGTGCTGCCTGGTGAGCACAGGGTGGAGGGCAGGATGAGCTGGGAATGACCGTCACGGTCCCTGCCCTGATTTTAGATGGCCCAGGGATCACGTCCCCATCTGCCAAGGGGGCTAGAAACCATCCCACCTCAGAAGCTGTTCCGAGGATTAGGTGAGTTCATATTTGCAGAGGGCTTAAAACGGTGGCTGGCAAGCAGTATACACAATAGAAAGGTTTACTCAATGTAGAAAATAATGAAAATCAATGACCTGTATATTGAAAATCCCAAAGAATCCACTAAAAATTGTGAGAAGTAATAAATGAGTTTAGCCAGGTTGCAGGATAGAAGATCAATATTTAAAAATCAATTGTGTTTCTATGAACTTGTAATGAACATCCTGAAAATGAAATTAAGGAAACGACTCCACTCACAATAGCCTGAAAAAGAATAAAATACTAGGAATAAATTTAACAAATGATGTACAAGGCAGGTGCTTTGAAAACTACCAATGTTGAAAGAAACTCCAGAAAATCTAAGTACAGACATACCTCATTTTATCCAGCTTTGCTTCACTGTGTTTTTCACAAACTGAATGTTTGTGTCAGCTCTGCATCCAGCAAGTCTAACGGCACGTTTCCCAACAGCATTTGCTCACTTCATATTTCTGTGTCACATTTTGGTGGTTTTCACACTGTTTCAACTGTTTTTGCTTTCGCTACGGGATCTGTGATCTGTGGTCTTTGATGTTACTCCTATGACTTGCTGAAGTCTCAGATGATGGTTAGCATTTTTTGAGTAATAGCATATTATTTAAGGCATGTATGTAATTTTTTTTTACACAATGCTATTGTACGCTTAATAGACTACAGTATAAACTAGACTTTTATAAGCCCTAGGAAGCCCCCAATTTTTTATGACTTACTTTATTGGGCTTTCCTGATGACTCAGACGGTAAAGAAACGACTTATAATGCAGGAGACCTGGGTTCAATCCCTGGGTCAGGAAGATGCCCTGGAGAAGCGCATGGCAACACTCCAGTATTCTTGCCTGGAGGACTCCAGGGACAGAGGAGTCTGGTGGGCTACAGTCCATGGGGGTCAAAAAGAGTCAGATAAGACCAAGCAACTAAAACTTTAACTTTCATCATGTTTTCAAGAAACAGTCAATGGATGGAAATATAATTTTCATATTTTTATGAAACTGTAGTACACTTCCAAATGACCTACAGATTCAGTGCAATCCCTATCAGAATCTCAGCTCTCTGTCCTGTAGAAACCGACAGGCTGATTCTAAAATTTATATGAAAATTTCAAAAGACCCAGAATAGCCAAAAGAATTCTGAAGAAGAACAAATTTAGAGTATTCACATTTCACAATTTTAAAACATACTTAAAAGCAACGGTGACCGAACGCTGTAGTGCTGACACGAGGGTTGATCAGTGGAACAGAACTGAGGGTCTCTAAGTGGATTCTCTCATACACAGTGAGCTGATTTTTGTAAACGGGACACTGACTCAGTTCTGCAGCTTGGGAACACAGAGCTATTGGGGTCTGCAGTGAACACAGGGAGAGAGATGGGGAGAGATTCAAGTCCAGATGATTCAAGTCCAGGGTTCCAGTCTGACCACTTCCAGTTTTCATGAGAAATTGGAATTTAAAAAAAAAATTTTTTTTATAATGTGAAATCTCTAGGCAACATTTAACTGATAAGTAGATAAAAATGTAAGCTTTCAGAAGAGTGTTCTGTACCACTCTTTTTATTTTAACAGAACAGAGAAAAGAGGGCAGAATCACTCAAAAGATTTAACAAAATTCACAGCATACAAAGGAGCCTCTCTTTGGCAAATAATAAAATGACACATCTATCAGAACAGACTCTAAAGAGCGTCTCATAATTTTCGATGCATTTCAGGAATGGAAACCTGTTTTGGGGTAGAAACAGCTCTGTTCTGTGCTGGAATCAACATTTGCAAGACACACTGGACCCTGAAGAGCCTCACACGGATGCAGAAAATTCAGGAATGGCCCCCTCCACTCTCTGAAAGGCACCTGCTGGATGTAGGAAATAGTCCCCCACGACCCCACAAGGCAGCGTGTTTGACTCCGAGGCCTGCGCGCTTCAGACGACACTCGAGGGCGCATTCTGTGTAAGCATTCATCCTGGCAGCTGCAAGACTGGTGGTCCCAGGCAAAGCCGAGTGTTTTTTAAATGTAATTTCTAGAATGAGATCACACTCCCCAGACTGCATCTGATTTCTTCTGGGAAATCAGCAGGCTAGTGGAAAGGAGCACCTGACCACGTTCTCTTAGCCCATGGAAAGTGACAGAGGGCTATTCCTCCAAACAGAGATGTGTTTCGGTGACCTGTATACTGATGGGCTAATTAAAAATTATATTGAGAGTTTTATTTCTAAGTTTGATATTGTCGTTCAGTACATATTATGTTTTCCTCACAGTCCATATGTCCCATATATGTTCATTGTAATGAAAACTATTAAAACACTTAGCCTCTGTATAGATATATATTTCTCTCTGTCTCCCTCAGATGTATATCAAGGCATATTAAGGTTTCCAGGCTCAGTGGTAAAGAATCTGCCTACCAATGGAGGAGGTGCAGGAGATGTGGGTTCGATCTCTGGATTATGTGGGTTTGATCTCTGGGTTGGTAAGATTGCCTGGAAAAGGGCATGGCAACCACTCCAGTATTCTTGCCTGGAGAATTCCATGGACAGAGAAGCTGGTGAGCTACAGTCCATGGGGTCACAAAGAGTCAGACATAACTGAGTGGTTGAACTCACATGCACATGTTAAGATGAGACAATTTGGCAGCGTAATTCTAAAGAAATAGGATACTCTGTCTAATACACCACTGATATTGATGATAAGTTTAGACATTTTCTTTTTTTTAGATATATTCTTAATGACTTGAAATCACATAGCTTTTAAATAAAACATTACACATAGTCTATTCCTTAGGTTATGTACATAGCATTTAGAGTCAGCAAGCTAATTCAATATGTAAATATATTTAAGATATTTTAATACAGCATCTGCTGTCCTCTGTAATACAGGTTGAAATCTTCATCAGTATTGTATTTTAAAGTATCATGATGAGAAGTGTTGTGTACTGACTTAGTTTTGTGTGCAATCGATTGATTTCTTGGTTGTGTAAAACACACATAGCCTGTTCCCATCTGAAATGTGGCAGGAAGGAAATTAGGAAGGATGAAGAGGCTGTGTCACTGTATTAGTAAAGGCTCTTTATTGAGCATCACAGAAACGCAACATGAACTAGGTCGATGAACACATGGTAGTGGTTAATGGTTTTTTTTTTTTTGACTCCCACCCAGAAGTCCAAGGTGGCTCCAATGCAGCTCAGTTGATCTGGGCTGATGTTATCAGAGCTCCTGCCCCTTCTGTCTCTGGGTTCTGCCTCATCCTTAGGTAGGTGGGCTTCCCTTGGTGGGAAAGATAGGGGACAGGAAAAGTAATGATCCCAAAGGGAAACAACTATCTTCAGCTTGGGCACATCTCAGAATGATGGGGCCTGGAATGGCGGCCCCTGCTTTGTGTCCCGATGAGGTGTGAAAGAATCTGATGTTAGTCAGTGGTACTGGGGGTCTTCCTGCAGAGAGAAAACCTGAGCTCCATTTAACCAACCATGTGACTTTCTGATACAAAGGGATTTACCCTTGAAAGCGAAGGTGAACTTTACAGGAGAGGATGAGGGACATCGGACAAGGAAGGAGAAATAAAATCACAGGAGAGTGAGAACTGGCAAAGAAAATAGAGGAAAATCAACACTGTGACCAGAAGACACAGGAACATAAGGCTTCTAGGAAAGGCTGACACTGTCCATGGGCAGACAGAGTGGAGTCGTCCGCTTCACGTCTGAGAGCTGGAGACAGACGCAAGAGGGTCTGGGGGTAATTCATGTTACAAGGTCCACTCCTTCTCTTCTGTTCCCCTCTCCCTATTTTAGTTCTCTTTCAGAGAACATGAGAAGTCCTTAAACCCAGGAAACCAGCTCTTTGTCAATATTTAAAGAGCAAGTTTCATTTTGGCAAAGATGTAAAAACCTGTAATTATGTGTTTTCTGTTTCCTGACTTCAGTTACCATTAAGGCCTGGCAAGAATGAGTGATAATGTAGAGATTTCATGATCATGGTCATTTTAGTTTTAATTGTCACTACTGGTTTTATGTTTTACTACTGTGGCATGACTTGTTTTTATAGGGAGGTGGGAAAAGTGAAAGTGAATAGTCACTCAGTCGTGTCTGGCTCTTTGTGATCCCGTGGACTATACAGTCCGTGGAATTCTCCAGACCAGAATACTGGAGTGGGTAGCCCTTTCCTTCTCCAGGGGATCCTCCCAAACCAGAGATCGAACCCAGGTTTCCTGCATTGCAGGCGGATTCTTTACCAATTGAGCTTTCAGGGAAGCCCCACAGGGAGGTGAGAACAGTACAAATTAAATACTAGATGTGAAACCAGTCAGAGGAGAGAACAGAGAAGGTGGACATTTAGAGAGGAGCTCAATTTTCCAACATTAGGGCCTCTGAGAGCTTCTTACTCCAAGAAGGGGCTGGGGTGAGAGGCGGGGGTCTGGGAGGAGGAAGGGGCAGGAGAAACAGACCAACAGGAGGCGGATGCAGGTTTGCTGTGAGTGGCCGGCAGCTGTCATGGAGGCTGTGCAGGCCCTGAGCTGACCTGCCCTGCCCTGATCTGCCATCTGTGAGTTGGGGGCCCAGGAAGGGCAGTGGGTGGTGTGGTCAAGGCCTGGAGCCGGAGCACAGGACAAGTCACCAGGAGACCCGCCTTGTGCAGCAAACCACGCCAGCAGGGAAGAGCCTGCACCCTGCTCCCTGGAGGCCAGGACTTCATAGGTGTCCTTGGCCAGGCCAGCCCTCCTGATGAAAAGGCAATTGCAAAAAGGAATTCCTTCATCCCACACCTAAGTCCTGTCACAAGTATTGCCTCGGGCTGGTGGCCTGACAGCAGATGTGGTGAGATGACACGGCAACAAATAATAAAGGGTTAAAATCTCCCATCCTTATTCCCAAGTTGATTTAAAAAATAACAAGAGTTATTTATATAATGATGGGGCAAAACCTGAAGTTCATTAAATGTGTCTCAGAGTCCTTTTGCAACCGGATGCTTAAATACTTGAAAACAGTCTAAAAACAGCATAAAAACGTGTAGACATAGGGTGATTAAGCTAAGGACCTTGTGACGATATAACCTCGTGCAGACCAAAAGCCCATAGAATGATTGGTACTGAGAACTGGCAAACGCTGGTTATTTTGTGGCTTCTGCCTCCTGAAATTCAGGAAATCTATCATCTTTGTTTTTTTCTAAAGCAGAGGTTCAATATTTTGTGGATTCCCCTGACACGCTGACAAGTTCAGTGGACATAAGACACAGTAACAACCCTGTCTATTTCTATCTTGAAAAAGAGAGCATTCATCTGATGGGAAGAGCATTACTTAGGAAGAGGTTTAGGGTTATTAACATTATTATCCAAAAGGCCATCTCCTGAACATTCACCCAGGTAAGGTCATAGGTTAACACGACCATAATAGCCAGGTTCCCATTAGGCCCTTTGAACTGCAGGGTTGGCGGAGGGGTGAGGCAGTACCGACAGACCCTGGGGAACCTGTCTTCTCAGATTCTGCCTGTGTGATGGGCTGCACTCGTCAGGGGCTTCCCTGGTGGCACAGTGGTAAAGAACCGCCTGCCAAAGCAGAGATGTAGGAGATGCGGGTTTGATCCCTGGGTTAAAGATCCCTGGAGAGGGCAAGGCAACCCACTAAAGTATTCTTACCTGGAAAATCCCACGGGCAGAGAATCCTGGTGAGCTACGGTCTATGGGGTTGCAAAGAGTCGGAACACGACTGAAGCAACTTAAGCACAGATGTACCAACCAGGGCCCAAGCTCCGCTGACCGATGCACAGGGCTCGCTGGGCGCCCATGGATGCAGCCTTGATCAATGTATTCATTACTACTTGGTCCCAAGCTAGTGTCTTCTGTTTTGATATCATTTCAAAATTTAGCTAAGGATTAGGTAATCCACAATTTCACAGTTTTACTAAGTATTAGATAAGGCCTAGTTTCTAAATAGTAGAAAATGCCGTCATCTCACTAAATAGTAGGTAAACCCGTGAAACATGAGGTCAGAAAGAATGGGTGAAACGTCTTCTCTCCAGGAAGCTTTGCTTGAATATGTTTTAAAACAGAGTAACTAAAACACATGGTTGAATCTGATGCATGGAGGTGACCGTATATGACTGAGACATTTTAAGAAGTCTGGAAGGATTCTACATTCAAGGGTCTTTGTGATAATTTGTTTTGAGGAGTTTCAGAAGCAATGGGGAGTCTTTGGTTCAGGGAAGGAGCAGAGCCTGGCCTGGCTGTCCAGGGGCTGGACTCCGAGCACAGGATGGAGGAAGAGCCCACTTCTGTGCAGGTCAGGTGGAAGGGCCTGAGTTTATGACTTTCGAATCTTTTTCAGAGCACGGCGACTGCATTCTGCCTTTCAGTCACGAGAGGGAAGCACCGGACTGAACTAAGCCTCCTCAGGGCTTCAGCAAGAGGGAAACCGGCAAACACAAAACAGAAAGCTTCTCTGTGAGCCTGTCCTTTTTTGATTCCTTCTATTTTTTTCTCCCTTTCCCCTGTCTTCCTTCCTCCTTACCTACGTCTCTCTGGTACATCATCTTCCCTCATCTCGGCAATCTTCCTAAACGTTCCTAAGAGAATTCCTGCTTTGTGCATCCAGGGAACAAAGAGATTCAGGGAACAAGCCCACTTTCACATGATGGACCCAAACTATGTATTCTAATCACAATGGCTGGTTTTGGTTCCTGAATACCTGAATATCATTTGAAACATTTAGTAAGTTGATCAAAAGTGATTCTTAGGAGCTTTGTTTCCTTTCCACGTTTCTTGAATTCTTTGTTCTGCCCGAAAATGCTTCCCTCTGAGGTCATCAGGATGCACAGGCAACCTGGAATCACATCTCAGGCAACAGCACGGCCTTGGAGACATTGGAGGGAGGGGTTTGGCCACCAGTGTGTCGGGGCATCGCCCTGGAGGTGGCCCGGGGCCCCCATGTGCCCACTGAGGGGCTTGAGGGGCTGCAGGTCCACACGACTCCTACTCTGTGACCTTAAGCAGGGTATTTATTTCTCCAAGGGTCAATTAAAAAAGTATTAAAATGAGGTTAGTAATAGTACTCATTTCCCAGAATTTTGAGGACTGTATAACCATGGATTTAACATCTAGGGTCTGCTCTATTCTGTTGTTATTATTTTTTTAGATCTTACTTTTTGTTGTGGTGTAGTTGATGTACAATGTTACATGTTTCAGGTGTATACCACAGTGATTCCCAATTTTTAAACATTACACTCTATCTAATGTCATCATGAAATGTTGGTTGTATTCCCTGTACTATAAATAGATCCTTGTAGCTTATTTGTTTTAAACATAGTAGTCTGTACCCCCGAGCTTTACCTTATCTGTCTCTACTGGAAACCACTTGTCTGTTCTCCATGTCCATGAGTCTGTTTTTATTTTATTATATTCATTAATTATTGTTTTATTAATACTATGAATTTCAGCTTTTTAAACACCTCTATTTCTTCTTAAAAGTAGATTGGAATTATTGCATTAATAATCCTTCAGCTCTTCCCAAACTCCTAAATGATGAAAACTATGACTGTAGGAGGTCATCCAATCAAGACATGTAGGAACACGAAATGTCTCTTTAAATATGCTTAAATTTGACTTAATGCCCATAGCATTGCTCTCTTTTTAAAACCGTCTTAATTGCCAAGAAATAATGCTGTAGCATCAAATACATTTTATAACAAAATGAGAATTCTATTTAGAGCATCCAATTTCTAGAATCTGGCTAAGTCAGATATCCGGAGTCTCTGCTGTCCAGCAGGGCATCTCCTGGCCACATAAAACCACAGGAGGCTTGGAATGTTGCCCACCCACCGTGTGGTGGAACACACAACGGATTTAAGGACTCTGGGTCACGAAAAGAGTGTGATGACCTCATTAACATCATTTTTGTATCAATGGCTTGTTGAATTAAACCTCTAGCTGTATTGGGCCACGTAAATTCAGTTCAGTTCAGTTGCTCAGTTGGGTCTGCCTCTTTTTGACCCCATGGACTGCAGCACGCCAGGCCTCCCTGTATATCACCAACTCCCAGAGTTTACCCAAACTAAAATACCCACACAAAACATGTTATCAAAAAGCATATTCATATGTTACCCACATAAAATATGTTATCAAAATTACTTTCATTGTTTTCTTTTACCTTTACAAAGTGCTTTAGAAAATTAAAAATTCCCAATGTGCTTGTTTGTATTTCTAGTTGAAAGCATTCTCCTAAGGAATTCTGCATTTCTTACAGTATTTTCAAAAGGAAGACAAATGAATGGGGGAAAAATTGAGAACACAGTCAGTTAAGAGGTACTTAAAAGGGGTCTCCTAGTAATTCACAGAGCAGCTTTCTCATTTCCCATTTCTGCCAGTTTTTTGACCTCCGAATCATTTATCTTTATTGAAATGTGACAAAGCCTTTTCCTTTTCTTCTCTGCCTTCTTGGGAAGCCTGAGTCTTAATGTGAATTATCAGTAAATCCATCAAACATGAACGGAAGTGAGTCCCGGGTCCTACCTGCAAGGCTCCTCTTTCTGCACTGCTGCCGGGCGATGGGTGCTCAGGTTGTGGACACCCAGCTGCTTGTCATATTAATGGCCCGCTTGCTGCAGGTTTCGCTCATTCAGCTCCATCTCACTGAAAAATTCAGGCATTTACTCCTTAAATAAATACGTTGCCTCTCACGCACATCTTTTTCTCCCCTTAAAATGTCAGGAAAAGCACATATTTCTTAAAAACTCATCCTCATGTAAGAAAGTCACCCCCCGCCATACACAGTGTGATGAAATCAGCAGTGAGAGTCTCGCTGCACAGATTGTATCCTAACTGGGTTTACTACCGTGCTGTTTATTAGGGATCACGGGCTGCCACGAGGCCAGAAGCCTGGTCGTTTCCAGTGGCCACACGATCCCCACGTCCCCCTGATGCTGGTTACTCTCCTCCTCATTACATTCCAGCCAGGCTGGACTTTCTAAGATTTCAGGAAGCATTTTATGACACACAGGGCAGGAAAGGCATCATTTATAACATGTGCTAGTTACTTGTCTTTTATTTATACACCGTTTTGCTCGAAAGGCTTTTATTTCCATGCAGGCAGTGGATCCTCAATTCTATTTTCACAAATTTGCTGCCTCCGCCTGTCTTCCTATTGTTTTTTTATATGACTACCATGTTTCCATAATAAATAACAAGAGAGAATTAATTTTGTTTTGGGCCGTGGGTGTAAGCAAAACCTACAAACACAATCTCAGACTGGATCTGTGCTACACCCACTTACACGTGGTCAATCAGCCCTGGAAGCCTGTTAACTGCTGATTATTATATTATTAACCAAACTTAAACCTGTACTGGCTCTAATGAGGACTCAGATACTAGAATGACTGTGCTGTCCCATGGGTTCTTCAGTTGTGGGATGTGACTGGATCTAAAAGAGATGATTCTTTTCTTTTAATCCTTCTTTTCATTTTAATTGCAATATTGGTAATGTTACTTTAGCTACCTGGAGCAAACATTCCTTTTTTTTTTTTGAGATTTGAACTAAATTTTACTTTAATTAATAATACTATATCACATGTTAATTTCCTGTTTTTTTAAAAACATAATATTTATTTGTATTCTCAGAATAGGATTAGAAATTTCAAGGCTCATTCAAATTTTTTTACTCACAAAGGTAATAAATTTTCTAGACTTTTAGCAGTAATCCTAGATGCCAAAATACATGGAACTATATCAAAGTTTTGAGTGA